>JABUQX010011670.1:0-22500 GCA_015478945.1 Trachelipus rathkii | reverse complement strand
GAAAATATTGACAATATGATATAATGTTAATTAAGAAAATTTCTAAAGTGAATAAAATCACAGAATAAAATGATTTCATCATTAAATAATTTGCATAAAATTTGTTGCACATATTTAGCCTAACACTAGAAAAGAAATGAAAATTGTGAATTGACAAATAAACAATACGGTATCAATCTTTTATATAGTTTTTAAAAGGGAATGACAATGCTACCAGATATAGAATAGAACAATAAATATTAAAAAAAGGCACATATTATTGCAATTTTTTTTTTTTGGATGGGGGGGCAATTCTTGATAGACTAGAGATATATGCTTTACGGAACAAACATAATAAGCGTCATTTCTTTTAACAATGAGATATTGTATAATGATGTTTATACATATATAATACACCTTTTATTTTAAATAATCAGCAACATACCTTATTTACGAAATACTCATTTAAACATTAAAAATACAAATGTAAAAATTAGAAAAAAAGGTTAATAAAAACTGTTATTCCTTGCAAATAACTTTATTTGAAATATATATATGAAAGTTTTCAGTTAAACATGGTGGATCATAGATCGTTCCTGGAAGTTCTCCATGACTCTCCGTGTCATCTCAGGGTGAATTCCGTCGATTTCCTCTTGGATCCTTTCCTTCAATTCCTCAAGAGTTCGACGACGATGTTGGAAAACCTTTTCCTTTTGGAATTTCCAAAGAAAGAAGTCAAGGCCTTTGATCTCTTAAAGGGGAGACCTGGGGGGGCCAGATTTAAGCTCTTGTTACTTTTTCCTTTTGAGATGCCAAATTGAAAAGGTTTCCAACATCGTCCCTGAATTCTTGAAGATTTGAAGGAAAGGATCCAAAAGTAAATCAACACAATTCCACTCGAGTCATGGAGAACTTCCGGGTACGACCCCATCAATGTATTGCCAACAACGGCGACCATTTGTCTGATACAATTTTTAAAACCCATTATAACAAAACTCTTTGTTTTTCTAGATATTTGGGCTCTATTTTTATATCCACTCAAAATGTGGGAGATCTATATACGCCCAACCCTTTATTTAACAAAAAAATTATCTTTCTTTACAGACTAAAATGAAAAAATTGCTTGAAATTTAAAACTTATAGGAAACCTATATTTTTATTTAAATTATATATATATATATATATATATATATATATAATATAATATATATATAATATATATATATAATATATACTATATATTCTATATATATAGATATATATATACCTTATATATAGATATATATATATATAAAATAATAATAATAATAATAATAAGTAATAATAATACATAATAATAATAATACATAAACAACTTTTAAAATTTAATATTGTCAAACCAGAGCTTACTAACTTTGGCTTGCGCCATATTAAATTTGGGATTATTAATCCCAAATATTATATATATCAATAACTTAAATGTACAATCAATTTCCTTAGGTACATCAATATTAAAGATGTAAAATGATGATAACCACAAATATGTAGCATTTAAGGGAGATATTTTATTTAAGTAGATGTTGCCATCGATGTAAAGGGAAACATTTCCTCCACTGTAGACTAATGCTGGAGCTCCTTTATTGATCTGCAAAAAAAAAAAAAAAAATATATATATATTATATATATATATAATATAATATATATATATATATATACTATAATAATTATATATATATATATATATATAATATATAGATATATATATACTATATATATATATATTTCTTTTCTTCTTTCTTTATCTACCTTTTTTTCCAAAGATTGGGAGTAAGGTGCGCCACAAGCATCGGATTTGATCCACCACATCCTCTACCACTCCTAAACGCACTTTGCTCTTCACCAATCAGTCCTCAGTCACTCGACGCACTCTATCATCAAAATACCAGCATATATCTTCCCTACAATACTCAATAAACTAATCCCCTATAATTTCTACAGTTCCCTTATCTCCCTTACCCTTATATAAGGGTACTATTACAAGCTCGTCCTCCGAATCCTTTGCGAAATATTACCCTCCATAACGTTATTACACAACCTTCCAAATCTAAATCAATCATCATCTCGCCTCCGTTCTTGATCATTTCACAGTAATTTCATCTATACCTGCAGATTTACCATTTTTCAACTTTCTCACTCTGCCCATTACCTCCTCCTTGCTAATAACCTCATCCCCAAAATACCTATTCCTTCTTGCACCATCAAACCCACACACATTCACTATCATCTCCTCATTACTGCCAATGTTATGTAAATTATCAAAGTGTTCCATTCCACACTCTCCTCACATCCATTTCATTAGTTACAAAAACACCACCCATCCCATTCATTGTCTAATATATATATAATATATTTATATATATATATATATATATATAATATAATAATATATATATATATATATATATATATATAATATTAGTATATATAATATATAATATATATATATATATATATAATCCAAAACAAACTTTTTTATGCGTCCTAGATGGGTGGATGCCGTAACATGCATCGGAAACAATAGTTGGAGTACCTACCATTTCATCAATAAGGGCTCAAAGCCCCTATTGGTCACTGGTGGATAATTGGCCAGGAAGGAATCGGGTTGGAGTTTAACAGATGGTGAATTCCGCCATTGTTTATAGCATTTGTCTTTTTATTTTTACTAATGAAGATTCTCCTAGTATACATCAGCTCCGTAATAAATAAACACAAATGATGAATATAAACATATATTCCGGAAGCGTAACCGTAAGCATAATACCTTACTACTTGAAACTCCACCCGTAGGGTGGGCCATGGGTGTGGAATCGGAAAAGCCCCCCCGAAACTCCGCGTCCATTCCCTAAGATTATACAACCAAGTGCATGAAAGCGTCCTCAGAAGTTAGGCAAGGTTCGTGTCCTCAACAATTTATGGTCCGGAGAAAAGCAAGAATAACCGGTTTTTGACCTGTACCCTCATCCATAGAGGAAAGAAGGCAAGATGAGCGTGTGATGCACACAGAGACAACAGCTCGATAGCCAGCATGATTCAGGAGGAGATTGGGAAGACTCTCAGAAAAGAGATCAGGAAAACGTAGGGTAGTACGTACAAAAAAAGGAGAAGGGACAAACTGGAGAAGGGACGGGTAAGATGAACGGGATAAATAAATAATAAAAATGAAAATAAGAACCACATGAAGAAAATAAGAATAAGTACAATAATAATAATACATTATTAATAATAATAATAATAATAATTAATAATAATAATAATAATAATAATAATAAATAATAATAATAATACCTAATTTTTTTTTTTTTTTAAAGTGGTTTTAAAGGGTATCTCCAACAATCACACAAAGAATGCTGTAGACCGTGTTAGCAGCTAACGACAGGGAATTCCCAAACGAAACGAAAGAGAACAAGCTGAGATGGTAATCTACACAAGATGTTCAGCTCCAATAGGAAGGCAAAAATGCGATCACTACGAAAATGAGATGATTCGGATAAGATGTGCTGAAGGCGATGCTGAAGAGGTATAGTTAGCATGTCAGGAAAGAACTTGCTTCTAAGGGTTGAGATGGCAACGCAATCCACAAAGAGATGAACGACTGTTAGAGAACTGGAGGAGCAAAATGGGCAGATCGTTGGTTCTCCCCGCGACATAAGAAATCCATGGGTGAGATTTGTATGACCCAGACGCAATCGAGCAAGGACCATCTCCAGGAGGCAACTCCTCCTACTTGATGAAGACCACCGGCCAAGGACGGGTTTGACATTCCGAAGCTTGGCACCACGAGCATCCTCCGCCCAACACGACTGCTAGCCAGAGAGGAAGCCCCGACGCAAAGAGATGGAGAAATCTGTAGCAGGGAAATGGCCCAGGCGCACAGCAGGAGGACGGTATTGGGCACACGACATCCCGTGTGCGGCTGTCCTTTTGGCTTCCCCATCGGCCTGTTCGTTACCAGGAACACCCACTTGGGAGGGAACCCAACAGAACTCAATGTTGTGGTTCTGCGCAGGTAACAAGCAGAGGGACTGTTGAATGGTACAGACCAAAGAGTTACGGGTTGACCGGTCAAGCAACGACTGGAGAGCGCTCCGAGAATCTGAAAAGATGGTATAGTTACCCCCGCGGGCCAAGGTACTGATCCTGTTCACCGCCATGGAAATTGCTATCAGTTCAGCTGAAAAAACAGACAAATATGGTGGTTTGGTGTGGGAGACAGTGATGTCCGGAAACAACTGAAGCTCCCACCCCTTCCTCCGTCTTGGAACTATCGGTGTAAACCACCATAGAGTCGCTATGGACCTCCGCGTGAGACACAAAAGAATCCCTCAATTGCACCGGGTATGCCTCCGACTTACACAAAGACTGGATCCCACTGCAGAGAGCAGGAGGCGGATAAACCCACTGTGAATGGGTAGAGGTAAAATAATATTGCAGGAAGGTAAAATAATATTGAGGAAGGTCGAGGAAAGCGAAGATGGAAGTAACAACCCCAGTAAACGGCCAATAATTTTTGGTTGTGACGGACGCGCTCTAATATAGGTGTCAAGGCCGACGAAGTAGGAACCTTAAGACGGATGAACAGCGAGCACATGAGCTGCTCCCTCCGCAGGGATAGGGGCATCACCCCAGCCTCCACCTCCAGGCTCTCCCTCGGAAATACAAATAATAATAATAATAATAATAATAAATTAATAATAATAATAATAATAATAATAATAATAATAAAATAATAATAATAATAATAATAATAAATAATAATAATAATAATAATACCTCATTTCTACAATCAATCCATTTAGCATCTTCTGCAAGTAATATGGCCACATGAGCTATGGAGGCCTTTTTTGTTTTTTTTTTTTTTTGTTGGGCAAGTTTCGCCAAACGACTTTCTTGGCTATTTTCAAGATACAATTTTCTGCTATGTTTATTATATATATATATTATATAATATATATATATATATATATATATATAATATATATATATATATATATATATATATATATATATATATTATTATATATATATTAAAAAATCTACCTCCTTTACCCAAATTGGGAGTGAGGTGTGCAACACACACACCGGAAACAGAAAAGCAGTAGATGAACATGACGCAAGTCTAAAGGAAAGCCTCTCCCTACCGTCCCCTTATACCCTTAAGTTTGAGGTCAGCTCATCACAATAAAAAAAATCTAAGCAAGGGCTTCACAAGACTGCGACTGACTCTCACTGTGGTATCCCGTCAATTTAATGTTAATTCCTTGGGCCAGGAGTCCCACAATCACACCCCCTCACAAAACCCAGCTATTCACTCCTATTATGCACTTTTTTTTGCCACCTCTGTCAAACTCACCACTGATTCAATACACCTTTTCTTCGGTCTCCCAACTGGTCGATTCCCAGCACACTTACCACTATACATCCTCTTAACCAACCGACTATCATCCATCTTTTTCGTATGTCCAAACCATCTTAATAATATACTCTCGTTTATTCTGTCAATTACGCCCTTCTTCACACCACACAACTCCCCAAAACGTTCAATCATCATTTTATCAATTCATCTCACACCCCTAAGCACTGTTCATCTTGAACAGGACTGCCCCTTATATCTATTTTACACCAAAGTTTCACTACCATATATTAACATCGGTAACAACATATACCCTCATATAAAACCCTAGCGAAGACTTACTCCATTTGAATTTACCAAGGATCAAATTAGCTATCATAACTGGATACATACCAATCAAAACGTAAAATATTCGGCTACTGTAATATTTTTTTAACTTCCTACAAAAAAAAACCTTTGTGTCTATTGTGTCTTCTAGTTTTTCTACCATTATGTGGTTCGGTTAAAGAAAAAAAAATTTAAAAATATTATGAAACAATTATAAAAATTATTAATGCTTACCCGAACATTTCTCTAATGAAGACTTAAATTTACTTCTTGAATTTTCATATTCAGCGAATATGACATTTGAAAATTTTTCAACTTTTTCTTTATACACTTTATGTACGTCTTTTTGTAGCAGTCTTTTCATCTCCAACACTGCCTATAATATATATATAATATTAGTATATATATATATATATATATATATATATATATATATATATATATATATATATATATATATATATATATATATATATATAATATATATATATATATATATATATATATATATATATATATATATTTAAAAATAATAATAATAATAATAATAATAATAATTGTTTTGTGTGTGGCGGATCTGAAGAGAGTTTGAGAGGATTGGTAGAGAAGTTTATCAGGGTGTATAAAAGGAGGGATTTGATAGTAAATGTAGCTAAGAGCAAGGTTATGGTAGTGAGTGAGGACTCCATGGTGTGAAGTCATGTTGGATGATGCAACAAGTATTTGAGTTTAAATATTTAGGATATATGGTCAATGAAAAGGGAATGGATGGTGCAGAATGTAGTAGGAAAATTGTGAATTGTAGGAAGGTGGCTGGTGCAATTAGCTCCTTGGTGGATGTAAAGGAACTAAGTCTGGAGTGCGCTAGGTTTTGCACGATGGTATGTTGCTACCTGTCTTAATGTATAGTAGTGAAACTATGGTATGGTGTTGATGGACAATCTTAGAGGCGTGTTAGGTGAGAAGAATTGATAAAAGCAGGAATGATCGCAGTAGGGAGTGGTGTGGTGTGAAGAAAGGTGTACTTGAAAGAATAAACGACAGTAGAGAGAAATGGTTTGGTCATATGAAAAGGATGGATGATAGTCGATTGGTAAGTGTGCTGGGAATCGTCCGTCTGGGAGTCGGTAGAGGAATGTCTGAAGGAAAGAAATGTGTTTGGCAGAGGCGAGAAGAAAGGTGCATTTTAAGAATGAATGTCGAGGTTTTTATGGTTGACGAGATGCCACAGTGAAATTCCGTCGAGGTCTCATGAAGCCTTAGTGTGATTTTTTTCTGACTGCGATGAGTTCTCACTCAAGAGTATTTGGGGAGACGGTAAGAGGGGGGGGCGGGCATTTCTTTTCAACTTACGTTATGTTTCCTATTTTTCTATTTCCGGTGTATGCTGCGCACCTCACCTGTAATTTGGGGAAAGGAGAATAATTTATGGAACTTTCGTATAGTAATACTTAAAAATAATTTACCCAAAACTTACAAACCACCTTTCATAAATATTTTGAATGTAAGAAACTTACAAATTATCCCTTCTGGAAAATTTTAACCCAAACTATATATATAAAATTATTATAGTATTAGTATATATATATATATATATATATATATATAATATATATATATATATATAATATATAATATATATAATATATATATTATATGTATATATATATATATATATATATATAATATATATATATATATATATATAATATATTATAATAATATATAT
This sequence comes from Trachelipus rathkii, assembly GCA_015478945.1. Taxonomy (NCBI): domain Eukaryota; kingdom Metazoa; phylum Arthropoda; class Malacostraca; order Isopoda; family Trachelipodidae; genus Trachelipus; species Trachelipus rathkii. Next base: position 15,076 of record JABUQX010011670.1, on the reverse strand, counting down.
ATATAATATATATTATTATAGTTAGATATATATTATATATAAATTTATATAAAAATTTAATAATTTCAGTAATCAAAAACTAAAAATTCTTATTTGACAACAAACAACCATGAATGATATGATAATGATAATAATAATATAATAATAATAATAATAATAATAATAATAATAATAATAATAATAATAATAATAATAATAATAATAATAATAATAAATAACAACAATAATAATAATAATAATAATAATAAAATAATAATAATAAATACGAGTAGTAAAATTCAAAGTTTTTCCCTAAAATGCATGGTTTGCACATAAAATTATTTTTTTTATTAATAATAAAATTTAAACACACACACACATATAAATATATATATATATATATATATATATATATATATATATATATATATATATACATTTAACACATATATATATATATATATATATATATATATATATATACCTTTGCCGATTCTTCAGGAAGACCCATGCTTAAATGAGGGTATTTGTTTATTATTGCATGAGCAACATTTGCATACTGATGGCCAATTATATATTAATTATATTATATATATATACTATTATAAATATATATATCATATATATATATATATTAATATATATATATATATATATATATATATATATATATATATATATATATATAACAAATATTTTTTTTTATTAAATTCATATTTTTTTATTTTATTTTCAACATTTTTGGACTATTTTGTTCAGTAAATTTTATTGAAATGAAGAAGCTTTATTCTCTAAACAATTTATATTATATTTTGTGAATAGTAGATGTGGGAGGGTGGGTAATTGTTATAATATGGAAAAATACTACAACCTGAAACATCTGTTGTTCCATATTAATTTATATAATTGTTTTAAGTATATTATAAAAATAATTCATTCCAAGCAAATTTTTTAGCAAGTAATTTTAAAATAGAAAAAATGTATTTTACAAATTTGTACTTACCTTATATTCTTTTGGTAAAAGCTGTCATATATTTTTGTCAAGAACTGACTTTTCAATGATTTATTTAATAATTGCTGACTGGCTAGAAGAGAATTTTCATGAATGTGAGGTAACTGATATGTAGTGTACACATTATTTGACTGATTTTCAATGAAAACTACTTTCTCAGAAGACTGAGACTGAATAGTTTTATAAAATGCATCATTTGACGTCATTGCATTCTGACGCTCTAATGTTTCACTGCATGCTACATCATTTTTTATTACTTCATTATTTTTTTCAGGATCACAAACTCTTTTTGAATTACAATATAAAGCATCGTCATCCACTGATCCATAATCAAAATTGGCACTATGAAGCAATGAATTGTTTTTTTCTTCTTCATTTTTCAAATATTTTTCATTATTTTCATTATCATTCAAAGATATACTGTTATAATCAGTCATAGAAACTTGTAGATTTATACTCGATTTATTTTCTGCTACTTTTATCGTACTATCTGAATCTTCCTCTTCCTCTTCACATATTCTGAAAAGCTTTGATTCAACATGTTCAACATCATTCCAATCACAATCTACATATGATTGAAATTCATTATCAAAATATTGAATAAAATACTTTGTCAATTGGACTTTATAACAAGTGAAATGAAAATAGCAGAATTTTTGTTTTATTTTTAAGTAAAATTTTATAAAAAAAAAAAAATGCCATAGTAGTAATTAAAAAAGTGCTAAAAAAAAAAATATATATATATATATATATATATACAGTACATATATATATATACCATATATTTAATATATATATATAATAATATATATATAATATATATTATATATATATATAATATATATATATATAATATATATATATATATATATATTATATATACTATATATATATATATTATATAAGCTACCAGCTACAAGCTCCAGTAGGCCAAATTAATTTCAAAAAACATAAATTTCAGGATATTAGATTGAGGTCAAACTTTATGCTTCTTTTAAGTGTTACATACCACAAACCTCTAATCTGATATGCTGCTAATAATTGCCAATATTTTGAGTCATTTAAAAACAATATTTTATAATCATACTCACTCCTTGTACCTTTTAAGGGAGATTCAATATTGTAAGCGTGCATATGTGAATTGAATTTAATTACATTAATAATTCTAGAAATCACAAAATAAATGCACCCTTTAGATGAATTAGAACAGCATACATAGTCAATCACAGCAAATTTCTCAACTTCATACAATCCTAACAATGGAATCAAATATCCTTTGATGTACTACTACTACCTTCCTTTAGAATTCCACTATCTAGAACATCAGGAGCTTTATCTATGTCATTGTGGTCTACTAAAGGTTTAATTTCTTTCAACTGAATTTCCAATTCTGTAAGCTTGCTTATTATAAGCCTACTCAAACTATTAGTCTATAATATTATCCAATCTTTCCTCAGTAAACACTGATGCAAAATAAGCATTGAAAATATTAACCAATACCATATCTGAACCTGTAGGTTTTATCTTACTTTAAAAACTTGTTGGTCTTTATTGATATTATTTCTGCCCTTTCTCTGCCTTACTTATTGACTGAATAATTTCATTTCTAACTTTGTTATAATTTTTTAACTCCTTCACCTTATAATTTTAATAAATAAACTTTGTCTCTAACATAACTATAATTCTAATTAATGCTGAGCAATAGGAATATTTTTTTGCTGGCTATATCATTTTAAAATATGACTCAAACTCCACATTTTTAAAATCACTTGGCTTTTCTACCAATTTTCATAATTTTTTTGAGAATACTGGAAATGCACCAAAAATAATTAATAAAAGTTATTGGAAGTCTCTGTAAGGCCTATAACATTAATTAATAATGTAGCAAATATCTATAGCTTACGCTAAACTATTCAATTTAGAGTCTGTCAAACAATCTAGATTAGGTCTATGATTATGGCAACAGACCTATCTAAGGTAGGTTAGAGTCTACAGCATAGACAATCCATATAGGTTAGGTCTCGGTTTAGGTTCCTATTAGTTCAAATTATGATAAGATTTGTTAAGCATACACAGGTTTACTATGTGTATACTTAACAAAACTTACCATAACCTGAACTAGCAAGGTACTAAACCAAGACCTACCTATACCAATGCTACATACCTAAACAAAACTTAGATGGATCTACGTTGCCATAAATGTAGACAACCTAGATGGTTTGACTGTCCCTATATATATATATAATACTATATAATATATATATATATATTTTATATATATATAATATATATATATATATATATATATATATATATATATATATATATATATATATTATATATATATATATTATCAATAGGGGTAAAAAAAAATTTTGAGGTTGGTGGGGTAAAAAAAAAACAAAACCCCTCCCCCCTTTCCTGAAAATATTTTTTTTGAATTTTATGGGCTATTCTGGTAGCCGTCTTTATTATCTATAAAAAATGCCAAAAGAAAATGGGCTGCTCTAAATTGACAGTAATCAGCGATAACAAATGTCGAACCCCAGTTAAAAAATGGCTACAAAACTTTTTTAGTTTTTACAACTTTTGCTACCATTTCAAATGTAATACATTTGTTTAATTTTTTTATTTGGTAGTTACTACATATTGATGGAGGAACTTGGGCAAACTAATAATTTTTTTTGAAAATTATTGAATGTCCTTGAAAAAAAATTTTTTTTTTACCCCATCAAATTTTCCAAAATGGGGTAAAAAAAAGAAGTTTTTTTTAACCTGGATGTGTTATTATTAAAGTGCATAAAAGTTGGAAAGTAGCTTGGAAAGTAGCTGAATGATGACGAGGCTAGAACAAATGGGGTAGGGAGAAAATGCTCATGAAAGTACCAGGGTTGTGGAGTCGGGAGTCGGAGTCGGTAGTTTTTTGAAGAGAGCGGAGTCAAGTCTGGTAATTTGAAGGAGGGTTGCAGTCAGAGTGGTAATTTTCAAAGAGTGGAGTCTCGACGTCGGCAATTTTTCAAAAGCGGTCAAGTCGGAGTCAGTAATTTTGAAGGAGTCGGAGTCGGTAATTTTGAAGAGGGTGGAGTCGGAGTCGGAAAATTTTTGAACCGGAATGTACATGAGCACTCAGGAAAACTAGAAGCATTGAAAGTAGCTGAAAGTAGCTTAGAAAGTAATTTTTTTTACCCCATGTTTTGTTTTTTTTACCCCATGTTTTGTTTTTTTTACCCCATGTTTTGTTTTTTTTACCCCATTTTAGATCTTCGAATGGGGTAAAAAAAAATCTTGTTTTTTGGATTTTTAAGAAAAAAAAAAAAATTTTTAATACCTATTCCATACCTTCACTAATACCAACCTCAATAACATGTATGCCATAGCATTTCTATATGTCAAGTGTATGAGGAGAGAAACAAAAGTTAAAGATTTTTTTTTTTTTATCCTGTCTGACTATATATATATATATATATATATATATATATATATATATATATATATATATATATATATATATATATATATATATATATATATATATATATATATATATATATATATATATATATATATATATATATATATACAGCGGCGGCTCTAGGCTTTGCGGGGCCCTGGGCGGCAATGACAGCACTGGGCTTTGCGTGGTCCTAGGCAGTTTTTCATAGAAAACATACACAAGTATATAAAGTATTAAAATCTGTACATTATATATATACCGTAAAATGGGGGAAAATGGGTAATTTTTTGAAGATATTTTGAAGATTTTTTTTTTTTTTTGTTGAAGTGGCAAAAATCAGATATTTAAGTTAGACCCATGTTTAAATATTTATTTTCAAATTTAAAGCTTTGTAAATGTTATAGCATAACGAAAATATAAAAAATGTAAAGAAAAATATTTTTAGCAAATTTTTGAAAAATGCAATTTTCAAAAAAAAATTTTGGGGTAAAATGGATACTTGTAAATTATGGGACTTTAGATTGAACAGTAGTATTGATATTAATACTGAAAGGTAATATAACTGTTAAAGATATTATAAAATTAATTTGGGTCGAAAATAACATGTGTAAGCTATATTTTTTTACCATTGTTAAAATCAATTTTTTTCTAAAATTATGAATTTTTTTTTTTTTAATTTTTAAATCTAAAATCAAGTTTTACCCATATATATATATATATATATATATATATATATATATATATATATATATATATATATATATATATAATATATATATATATATATATATATATATATATATATATATATATATATATATATATATATATATATATATATATATAGTAATTGTTGCCCAGAGGGCTGTCACCCCCAATTTTTATGAAAATCACAGGATATACTCTAAAAAAAAGAATAAATGAAGAATTAGGGAAAACGAAAATCGTTCGCTCTCTTTAGGGAAATAAGCCTACGCCTCTTAAAAGCTTGTTAAAACTCCCATAGAACTCTTCAATATTGATACATCCAGGGTCAGGGTTCTCATTCAGTCCCCTAAGTCAAATTATTGATAAGTTTTGTTAGGATATACACCAGAGAATAGTCTATGTAAGACATTACAAATCTTATCATACCTGAACTAGGATGGCCCTAATACGAGCACGAGGTCCACTAATTTTTTTATAAGAAAGTCTATGGGAAACTTTTAAACTTTGCGAGGCTATAACTTTTTTTTTCCTAAAGAGACTGCTGATTTTCATTTTCATTATTCTTCATTATTATTTTTTTAAAGTATATCCTGTGATTTTTATTTTATTTTTTTTTTTTTTTAGGGGATTTTTAACAACTTTGAGAGGCTGTAGTTTTTTTCCTAACAAGAGCGACAATTTTCGTTTTCACTTCATTATTTTATTTTTTTAGAGTATATCCTGTGATTTTCATTAGAATTGGGGGTGACAACCCTCTGGGTAACAATTACCTTGGCGTTAAACGTTAGCCTCTGCTTGCGCGCGAGACCCTTATAAGGTGCGGGGCCCAGGGCGATTGGCCTGGTTGCCCTGCCCTGGAGACACCACTATATATATATATACGGTATATATATATATATATATATATATATATATATATATATATATATATATATATATATATAATATATATATATTATATATATATATATATATATATATATATATATATATTATATATATAATATATATATATATCCTGAAAAAGTTCAGGCAAACTAGAAAACTATAAACGTTACACGAAATAAATATCATATTTATTAATCAGGAAGACATTTTTACTGCGCTGAATTAAAAAAAAAAATAAAAAAAAATAAGCTTTTTTAAAAAATTTTAAATTTTTAAAAATGTTGAAAATATTACAGTTTTTTGGACAATTCGAAGATGCCGCTTACTCCGGACCAAACCAAGGTGCCAAATGTTGAATTTTTTTTTAAAAACGGACAAATACCCACGGGTAAACAAGAACGATGGATAGAGTCGGGTTTCTCGGCCTACCACGGAACACGGGCAGGGACTTTGTCCCCACTCTGTTGGCTCGAAACCCTAAAAAGGATATAAAAAAATAATATTTTCTCCAAAGCATTAAAAAAAATAGTATTTGGCAACTTTTGCTCTCTAGACTAATGCAGGTTTTCAAAGTCAATCAGAGCGTGCACTATTTCATGTCTAAGATATTACTAATATTTAAGAAGTTATTAAAATAAATTTTAGAATAAAATAAAAAAAAATTTAAGTTTCCTCGATGAAATTACTTCCTGAAATCAAAAATGTTATTTATTTTCCTGTAGGTGTTATAGTTTTTTAGTTACATGCCTGGCCTTTTCGGGATGCTGGCCATATATATATATATATATATATTTCTGAAAACGACATATTTGTGTATATATATATAATATATATATATATAATATATATATATATATATATATATAATATATATATATATATATATATATATATATATATTATATTATATACCCTAAGTTTTACTGACCAAGAGATAAGTTAGGTATGGCTGTAAGCTGTTACTAATTGCAGAATTTTCTTGGTAGTTGCCACAAAATATATTGGTGGAAAATGATATTAACCCTAGACTTGAAGTAAGGGAAAACAAACTAATTGCTTTTAAAATTATGGCATGTATACTATGTAAGTTATTGACAAGCCCTAGGGTGCTTTGTGGATTTGCATGAGCATGTTTGGTGATAGATTCTATTAGCTTGACATGAGACAATCTTGATAGGCCCAAGTGGCTTCTTACTGTCTGTTTATTTTTATTGTTCTAATGACACAACATTGTAAAACAACTACATAATGAATAAACTTGGGCGAGATAAACAAATCCGTAAAAATATTTTGGTACAGAAATAATGAAACACAAAGTATGCGAGTATATTGCCCTTATAAGGCCTATTTTTTCCAAAAATATATATATTTTTTATTTATTATACTGTATGAAACACAGTTAACACGTCTGAAACAGTTGAATATGTGGTAATAGTCTATTTTCACTATTTTTATAAAGACATTTACACCAGAATATGCAAGATTAAATTTATTTACATGAAAGAAAGATGGCAGCTACGGCGCAACAATACACACTTGTATATAAAGACGAATCATAGCATCCATTTTTGATACAAATTAAATGAAAACCTGCGTTTTGGAGGCCTTGTATATAAATTCAATTGTTGGGTCGCAAATCAGTAATTCGTACGCGATATGAAGTAGTTCCATTTCTTTACAGTTATGTATTAATTTAAATTCATGAGCCTGGTTTAAAGATTAAAATTTAATTTAAAAGTTATAATTATCAATTTATTTACGTTTTTTTCGAAATAATATCATGGCAAATCAAATATATTTGCTATTTACATTGATTGAATGATACTTTGATTGATCGAATTTTAGTTTACGATTGATTTTTTTTTCTCTGTGTATTTCTCATATGCTTTTGTAAAGTTAAAGTTGGTTTTCCGCTAGGAGTTATAATGATCAAGAAGATTTTTGTTGGTGAATTTTTTAGATCTGTGGGTTCAAGATTTTTATAGCGGAACGGCGGCAACCGTCACATCCTTAGTAGTGAATACAGTGAGAAGTAACTCCTTTTCTTCTCACTCCTTGTGGGTAGACTTCTTGATTTAATTTTGGATTGATAAAGACCAGTCTAATTATATTAATTTATTAATAATATATTTATATAGATTTAATTGTTCTTGTGGTCTAATAATTACAACTTAACTCTTCTTTATATTAAGGTCTAGTTCTACAGTATTATTTTTATCAATGTATTAAGTATTTATCAAAAATTTAGTTCAGGATTAAAATTAAAAGTTGCAATTTAAAATTGAAATTAAAATTGAAATAATAAAAAAAAAAAAATAACTAAAGAAAGAAAACCCAGAGGTCTCAGACCCTCTTTCTGAAAAAAATTAAATAAACATTATAAAAGTTCATATACTTAAATATATAAATATATTACCTCTCAAACGTAGAACGTAAGATCGTGATATATCGTGGCACATACATGCTACAACTACAATATATATATTCATTATTTAAAACAAACAAAAAATAAATACATATAATATATATATATATATATATATATATATATATATATATATATATATATATATATATATATATATATATATATATATATATATATATATATATATATATATATTATATATATATATATAATATTATATATATATATATATATATATATATATATATATATATATATATATATATATACTATTATTATTATTATATATTATATATATATATATATATATATATATATATATATATATATATATATATATATATATATATTATATATAAATTTTATATATTTTATATATATTATGAAGGGAGAGTAATTCCAGGTATCACAATATTGTAGAATTTGGTCTAGAAAATACGGGATGACCCTTATAATACGAATTTACTACCCTTTAGATATATATATATATATAGATATTTATATATATATACTGGATTAAGGTTATTAATACCGTGAACCTAATCTACAAAGGAATTTTTACCTATATTTTATATTTCAATGTTTAAATTTAAGACTGCGTTTTTATGAAGGATATTTTAAAGTCAGGTAACAAATAAATAAGTATTTACCTGAACCATAAACTAAGAGAAGAGTAACAGACGGTACTTCCGACAACCCTCTTCTTTACCCGATAAGGCTTCGCTTACGGGGGTATTTGTCTCTGGGACCTAGCCTCTCATTCATCACGTCACCCTATGTAGACTTTTCGAAGGTGAGCGGCTCATCCAAACCTTACTTTCGCCTTTGCATACATAACTATTAATTTGACTTAGAAGGGGGTTAATTAATACCCTGATTAGTTATAATTTTTAATTGATTAATATCTACAGAAACTTTTAAACACTTTACATTTACACTAAAGTATAAATCTTCATACAATACAATTATTCAAATATACATCGAACTACACCCTAGTTTAATGTGAAACCCAGGTGGTTAGTAATTTTGTTAAGAAGTGTAACAATGATAAGAACAGTTCGAGAACAGGGGAGCAAAGTGGGAAACATATTCAATTATTACAACAATTTATATTAACAGTAAAACAATTCGTGTATTCTAAAGTACTTCAATAATAAGTTTTAAAAGAAGTTCAATGTTTTTATTTAAGTACGTCTATTAACTTAACTTTATATAATAAACCTATCACTTGTCATTGATGGTAATTAAAAGCACACAGATTTAAGCTAAGTTCATCAAAGGTAATAACCAAGGGCAGGAACTGGTCAATAGGAAGTTGTGGGATGTTTCTCATCAATATGATCCAACCAAAATGGGGAAGTAAAAACTATATTGGCAAGTTAATTCCATGTGCAAGAGCACCACAACGTAGAACTCGGCTAAAGGATAGCCCGGCGATAGAAAAGGAAGCTTAACCAACATTTAAGCCCCACATTAGAAAATCTCTCCAAGAAATGACTAGAAAATAGAACCCTGGGGAAAACATAAAACACAGTGTGAGTCATGATTTCACCAGTTTTCATTTTTATTATTTTTAATTAATTATTTTATTCATTATAAACCATAAACTTAATATTAAATTTTGTCTTTCATTTTAGGTAATACATACCCTGGTCTGGTAAGCCGTACTGGGAGGGGTTCTATTTATAATAAGGGAACTGCAGGATTGACTGGGATCGAAGAACAGCGCGGGAGCAACTGGAATAGTGGGAAAACTTTTACTTAAATAATATTTAAAATCCTTTTAGTATAGCATTATTATCAACTTAATACTAAAATAATAATATATATAAGTCATTTTAATAACTGACCTTGTTAGATAGTTAATATATCTTCATTAAACATACGACGATGGACTGGGGTTTTGTGTCTTTATTAATATAGACTTTGGACACACATATTTTCCATTCCATAAACAAACATAAGTAATTTTAATAATTATCTAAGGAAAAACATTAGTCTAAAATGGAAGAAGATATAAAGAATTAATAGTTTATGGATATTATTATAAAGGTTTTTAATAACTGAAGTATAAATGAACGATGGATGTGGAATAACTTTTATATAAATACACAAATATAGCTCCGCTTTCAAAAACTCGCTTCTTTACACTTAAAACAAACAAAAACAAAAAAGAAAAGAAAGGGGATTTTCACACCCCCTTACATCCCCCCCACTAAATCTAAACTCCCCACCTTGGATTTTTTTAAGTGTTTTCCAAATTTGGATCATTTAAATTGTTACAACAACCAAGGGTAGAGTTCCGAAATAGTGAGAGGTTCGTAAGAGTTCTCGAACTAAATATACAGTATCCAGATATGGGACACTAAAATGGGACCACAAATACTTTTGTACTGGCCATAATGTGGTTAGTAAAGACTTATCTACAAAAACGATTTACAATGCAGACTCCTTTACGGACATTTTTATCAAATATTATTTTTTTCAATTCACTTCACAAAAAAAAAGCGTTTTTCACTCTTAAAGTTATACACTATGAAAAGTTTTCATAGTGTATAACTTGTCTAAAAAAAAAAATATAGTCTACGTTTTTTTGACGGGCGGTGTGGGATAAATGAGACACTAGGTCATCACACCACAACGATCTGAAAAACTTAACCGCATTAGTTCAGGTTTTAATTATGTACAAAATAAATCTGCATCTGCAAGAAACTTTTGATTAAATATATATTAGTAAATAAATATTATAAAATTTTAAATTCATAGAAAAATTTAAATATATCATGGGGCATATTATCAAATTTAGGCTATAAAGATACTAGACAATTTATTATTCTGCAAGACAGTACCTATCTAAGAATAAGCTATCCAAAGTGTGGACAACCTATTTATATATCAGGCCTATATAAATATAATATAATCATTATGCAATGCATTTCAGTTTTATTTATGAGTATAAATTTCAGTTTTATTTATATCCCAAGTCCCCCCTTCCCTCCGGATTCCCAAAAACCCAGAAGATGGTAGAAGAGGCAGGAAAAGAGATAGAAAAGGAATTGAGTAAGAGATATGCCAAAGATATTTTAGCGGCATTATATTTATTCGATTATATAAGATATAATATAATCACAGAATTCCTCTTCAATGTTAAGAGCACCATGGAAAGGAAGTAAGATCCCAATATCGAGAATATGGGGAGGTTAAGGTTTTTGGGTCTACCGATATTGGTTCTATTTTTGAACCTATTCTACGTACTAATTTCATAGTAGACATATAAGGCATCAGCCCATTTTCTCTCAGGGCAACAGCTCCTAATACTATTAATTCAGGTAGGAATTCTGAAGGTAGTAAAACAAAAACGATTGGTTTTGTGATAAAATTAGTTTTAGGGAAAAATAATTTCATTTTTATATAATGATCAACGGGTATTGTCTGATTACGATGTAATCCCGTAATTTCTTTAATTCCTAAGTCAATGGACGGGAGCAATTTTACGTCTTTAAAACAGTTTGAAACAAATTCTTTACTTATTAAGCTAGTTCCAGTTCCACTGTCAACAAAACAACTATAGTAGTTATGACTATTTGGATTAACAGCGACGGGAACTATCAAAGAACCGGGTTTTCCTTTATCGCAATCATCTCGATTCAAGTATCGGTACTGGTGCTGAATTTGAGATAGGTTTATCGTCTACGTGGTACCAAGGGTTATTTACTGGATTTTTCAAAGAAGATTTATTTCCAACTTTTAGCAAAGGGAATAAAGGAAATTTATATTCTAAAGTATTTTCAACAGGTTGGAAAGACGAAGACTTTGACCTATATTTATTCAATAGTGATTTTTCATCTAAAAGGCACTGACTTTCATCATCAGCAACTACGTCTTTTATACTATGAACATGAGAATCGTTAACATTTAAAAAAGACTGGCTTTCATTACTAGTAAGTAATTCATTTATGCCTTTTACAATGGAATCAGAAGCGTTTAAAACACAATGGCTTTCATGACTATTAACTGATTCATTTGTACTTTGTACACTATGATTAATGACATTTAATAGACACAGACTTTCCGTACTACTATTCAATTCTTTTACACTAAGAACATGAGGAACTGATAATTCATTTGTTATTGGTCTCTCCTCCTGTTTCTTTACTTCTGGGGAGTCAAATTTGGTAATTTTCTCAACAGAGTTATTATTCTCCACGGGTGTAGACTGTTTGGGTTCCTCCACTGGTGTAGGGATTACCATGGGAGTTTTACGGTCGACCAATTGTTCTGGTAGATAAGATTTTTCAACGTTAACCAAACATTTACCTTCCAAATGCGACAGACCACAACTTTCACAAGATTTCACAATTTTACGAGGAGGACGAGGAGGCAATGAACGGGAACTATTACTAGAAGTATACATATCATTTCTCTCATCCTGTTTTTGAACTTTTAGTAAACAATTCACCCCAGGATGCGTTTTCTTGCAAAACAAGCAAACTATACTAGAACTACGACTATTCTGAGGGGAAAACAAAGGAATCGGACGTTTTCTACATTCAGCTATTTTATGACCTTGTTTGCAATAACTACAAATACCGAGGTATTTGTAGCATTCATTTATACTATGGCCCACCTTTTGGCAATAATCACACACTGTGTCATAACCATCAACGTTCATACTTCGTGGGACATTTGTACAATAAGACCTGTCATAACCAAAGGTTGAATTAGCATTCAACGACTGCACATTGTTCCATTTACTGAAATTTTTATTATAATAATATTTACTCTTCTCCGACTTAGGAGACGAGCTACGTTGATGTCTAGCGGAATAGATATTATTCCTACTGTTCCAATTATGATAGTTAGGATATTCAGCATGACTGATTTGTGTATCCTTTAAACTTACGGTTAACTGATTTAAAAGATATGTTATTTCTTGTATGATTTTTAATTGATACTGCACTTTCTGGGCAGATGAATCAGTATACTGAGATTTATGCGTAGTATACAAGGGAACATTATTATGTCTAGGGATTCTTGAAAAACTAGGAGCTTTAGAGGGATTTAATAATCTTTTTACTGGGCTTATGACGTCATGTCGTTGCAATAGCTTTATTCCCCTGTGTCTCTCAGGCGAATAGCTATTACGGGTATGATCAACGACTGGGGAAGCATACATATGCGCTTCGTGTCTTTGCATTTTTTGATTGATTTATTTCTTTAATTGTTCAAGGTTAAATATGTCCTTTTGGATCAGCAGTGTCTCTGTTAATAGTATCAGCCAATATTTTAATTAATTATTAAAGGGAAAACAAAGGACTAAATAGATATTTTCTCGAACTGTTGGAAATTTTACATTCATACAGAAAACCAGCGGATTACAGAAAATCCAAGAGACGAAAGTGTGAACCAAGTCACAAATCTACTCAAAAAATGCAACGCGACGGACAAGAACACAAGGTCCCTGTTCGGGCGCCATTTAATGAGGCTATGTAAGGGAGAGTAATTCCAGGATCACCAATATTTGTAGCAATGCGTCTAGAAATACGGCAGACCCCTTATACAACGGAATGTTACGTACCCTTATATATATATATATAATATATATATAATTATATATATATATATTTAAATATATAATATATAATATATATATATATATATATAATATATTATAATAAATTATATTATATATATATATATATATATATACTGGAGTTTAAGGCAATTAAACGATGACCTAATCTACAGAGGAAAATTATTCCTTATATTTTATATTTCAATGTTTAAATTTAAGTACGTCTAGGAATTTTACTTAAGAATCCTCATCACGATGAGGCTTTGAAAAAGGGATATACAATAATGATATCTGGGACTCATAAAAAGAGAAGATTCTTCAATAGCCTTCCAATTCCACCATGAGCAATACAGGAGGTTTCGTCCAATGAAACCATGAAATAGAATATGAAATTCTGTCAAAAAATAGAAAATCTCTCCACAAAATAGAAAAGTATTTCTGCCAAGAAATAGAACCCTGGGGAAAACATAAAACACAGTGTGAGTCATGATTTCACCAGTTTTCATTTTTATTATTTTTAATTAATTATTTTATTCATTATAAATTATAAACTTAATAGTAAATTTATCTTTCATTTTAGGTAATACATACCCTGGTCTGGTAAGCCGTACTGGGAGGGGTTCTATTTATAATAAGGGAACTGCAGGATTGACTGGGATCGAAGATACAGCGCGGGAGCAACTGGAATATTGGGAAATTTATTTGGATATAATCTTTCTTTAAGTATCTTAAAAGCGTTTAAGCATTTATATATAATATAAAGCATTTAGCCAGCCATGCATTTATTATGAACTTAGTACTAAAATAATAATAATATATATAAGTCATTTTAATAACTGACCTTGTTAGATAGTTAATATATCTTCATTAAACATACGACGATGGACTGGGGTTTTGTGTCTTTATTAATATTAAAAAATAGACTTTGGACACACATATTTTCCATTCCATAAACAAACATAAGTAATTTTAATAATTATCTAAGAAAAACATTAGTCTAAAATGGAAGAAGATATAAAGAATTAATAGTTT
>JABUQX010011669.1:0-43486 GCA_015478945.1 Trachelipus rathkii | reverse complement strand
ATCAGTTTCAGAATAATTATTTAGGCTCCAAGCTAATTGAGGCAGGTTGTTTTGAGGTATCTTCCTTGCATAACAGTTTAAAAAATTTACAATTTAATGAAGTGATAAAGCGTAGTCCAAGGCTTGTTTATATTGTTATTTATGTGAAAATAGGAAAGAAATCTAAATTGTTTTTATTTAAGTATTCATGTTTCTAGATCGGGTTCAGATATAATTTAAGCTTCCTAGGTAATAAAGTCAGGTGCTTGATTAATCTCCCATTTGCACAAACCGAGATAAATTTACCATTTTGATGTTAGTGATAAGGCATAATCAAGCTTATTAATACTATTTGTTATATGTGTAATAGCACAAGAAATCTAAATTTGTTAAGGAATTGTGTATTTATGTGTTAAATCGGTTTCAGTAAATATTTGGACTCCTAGTTAATCTAGGCAGGTGTTTGAGATCTTCCTTTTGCCACAACCGTAAAAAATTTCATATTTATGATGTAGTGATAAACGCGTAGTCAAGGTTATTTATATTGAGTTACTATGTGATTGTTAAAGAATTCAAAATGTTTATAATATATATAAATGTATTAGATCGGTTTCAGAAAAAATGTATTTGGCCTCCTTGGTAAATTAGGCAGGTGTTTGAGGTATTTCCTTTGCATAATCGTTAAAAAATTTACAATTTGATGTTAAGTGATTTTAAAGCTGTTTTCTATCTTATTTTATATTTTTTATGTGTTAAAAGCAAAGAAAGTTCTAAAAACTTTATTATAATATGTTCCAGGGTAGATAGTTTTCAAAATAATAAATTTGGCTCGAACACATTTTTAAGCCATTTTGTTTGAGGTTTCACCTTGCACAACCGTACAAATTTTACAAGTTGATGTAGTTATAAACGATATCAAAGCTTATTTAATACTTGTTTATTTGTGTAATAGCAAAAAAATCTAAATTTGTTATAACATTGAATTTATGTCCTTCAAGTTTCAGAAAATAATTTAGGCGCTCCTAGGTAATTAGGCAAGTGTTTGAGGTTATCTCCACTGCACAACCGTAAAAAATTACAAATTGATGTAGTGATAAGCCGTAGTGAAGCTTATTTATATTTGTATATGTGAATATATGAAAAAAAAAATCTAAATTTGCTATAATATGTTATTCATGTTAGATCGTGGTTCCATATAATTAATTTTGGGATCCTAGGTAATATTGGCAGGTGTTTGAGGTATCTCCTCTGCATAACCGACATAAAAAATTTACAATTGATGTAAGTGATAAAGCGTAGTCAAGTTTATTTATAATGTTATATGTTTAATAGGCAAAGAAATATATATTTGTTATAATAGTATCATGTTAGATCGGTTTTCAGATAATAATTTTGGCTCCTAGATAATTTAAGGCAGGTGTTGAGGGTATCTCCTTTTTCACAACCGTAAAAAATTTAACCAAATTTGATGTAGTGATAAAGCGTTGTCAGGCTTATTTATATTGTTTAATGAAGTTAAAATCAAAGAAATATTAAAATTTGTTTAGAATAGGTATTCATGTTAGATCGGTTTCAGTAATAATTTGGACTCTAGTTAATTTAGCAGGTGTTTGAGGTAATCTCTGTTGCACAACCGTAAAAAAATTTACAATTGATGTAGTGATAAAGCGTCTAGTCATAGGTTATTTATATTTTTATACGTGTAATAGGAAAGAAAAATCTTTAAATTTGTTATAATATGTATAAATGTTAGATCGCTTAGGATATATGATTTTAGACCTCCGTGGAGGGAGGTTAAGTTGGTTTGGAAACAGGCAAGATTGGAAAGAAAAAATAGAAGAGTCGGCACAGATAGAGGAGAAAGAAAATTAGAGAGAGGAAGCCCATACTCTTAAACTGTGGTAGATGTTTGTGAAGAAGGGAAGAGACTTCTCTAGAATGATTTGGTTCTGGCCAGTTTTCGAAAACTGCTAGATATTATTATTTGGTATTATTATTTTAAATCAAAATTATTTTCTTTTTTTGATGTTATTTATTAAAATTTCAAAGTTCAAGATTTATTCAGGAGGAACCCCAAAAGATTGATGCCGTTTTCTTTTTTTGGAATTTGAATGACAAAAATTTTTCAACTTTTCGTTAAAAATAGTGCTTCAGATTTGCGACAGGCTGATTCTGAATGTTGTATCTCTACTAGTCCACTTCATAGCACTGACAAGAGGGCTGCACAACTTTGGGTGCAAGGGTTTGGGAACACCCCACATCCATTAACGTTCTACACGTTCAACGAGCTGTGATAATTAGAGTTGACAACCACCTCACTATTGTGGGAAAAATATAGGGGTGCGACAGGCCCAGCAACCGTCACCGACATCACCTGCCAAGGAAACTCATGTTTTGCTCAGAGCCCTGACAGACTTTTTAAAAAAGACGACCGCGCGATTTTCAAATCTATGAGGACCGAACGCGGTGGAGGGGGTTCGTCCAGAACAGCTGACAAGCGTTCACGCTTTACAGGAGTCTGGTGAGAAGAAGTGAGAAAGTTAGCATCGGTTTCCAGAAAATAATTATGGGCTTCCTTAGATGTAAATAGGCAGGTGTATGAGTTATCTTCTTTGCCAAAATTCTTTAAAAAAATTAAAATTCGTGGTAATGATGAAATTAAAAGGTCAGCATATTTATATTGTTTTATGTGTAAAAGAAAAGAAATTCCTAAATTTGTTATAAAATGTATTCAGAAAAGAATCGGTTTCAGATAAAATTTGGGCTCCATAGGTAGTCAGGCAGACTATAATTTGACATTTTATACAATTGTAAAAAAATTACAATTTGATGTAGTGATAAAGCGTAGTCAAGCTTATTTTATATTTTATATGTTGTAATAGCAAAGAAATCTAAATTTATTTATATAATATGTATTCAGTTACATCTGGCTCAGATTAAAAATTTGGCGGCTCCTAGATATTTTGGCATGTGTTTGAGTATTCACTTTGCAAAACGTAAATAATTACAATTAAGATGTAGTGATAAAAGCGAAAGTCAAGCTTTATTTTTACTTGTTATATATGTTAATATCAAAAAAAAAAATCTAATTTGTTATAATATGTATTCATGTTAGATTCGTTTTCAGATAAAAAATTTGGGCTCTTGATAATTAGGCAGGTGTATGAGATATCTCCATTGCACAACCCGTTTAAAAAATTTTAAATTTTGATGTTATGATAAAGCGTAGTCAAGCTTACTTATTTATTTGTCATATGTGAAAAAGGAAAGAAATCTAAAATTTGTTACAATTTGTATTCTATGTTAGTTCTGTTTCATATAATTATTTGAACTCCAAGTTAATTAAGGTATGTGTTTTGAGGTATCTCATTTGTACAACTATAAAAAATTTTACAAATTTGATGTAGTGATAAAGCCGTGTCAAGCTTATTTATACTTGTACTTATTCAATAGAAAGAAATCTAAAAATTTGTTATAATATGTATAAAAGTTTAGATCGGTTTCAGAAAAATAATTTGGGCTTAAAAAAAAAAAATTAGGCAGGTGTTTGAGGTATCTTCTTTACACATTCTTATAAAATTTACAATTTGTTGTAGTGATAAAACATAGTTCAAGCCCATTTATATTATTTTATGAATATATAGCAAAGAAATCTAAATTTGTTATAAATGTATCATTTTACAGAGTTTCAGATTAATAATTGTTGTAATTTGTAGTTTATCTGGCTTGTTTTGGGTACCTTCTTCTTACAACGTAAAAAATTTACATTTGATGGAGGTGATAAAAACGTTAGGTCTGGCTGAAGGGATGGTTTGTTTGTGAGTCGTATGGGGGTTTTGAAATTTGTTATAATATGATATCAAATTTTATCGATCAGTTGAATATATGTATTCGGTCTCCTAGGTCTATTTGGCGGTGTTTAGAGGTATTCTCCCTTGCACGGGACCAGCTTAAAAAACTTACAATTTGATTTTCCCTATAGTGATTAAAAGAGAAAGTTTAAAGGGCATATATATATATTATATATGTAGATATATGTGTAATAGCAAGAAATCTAAAGTTTGTTATAATATGTATTCATGTTAGACTAGTTTTCAATAATAATTTCGGGGCGGTGGGCCCGGCTCTATAGAAATTAGCGCATGCATTTCTTTCGCTAGATAAACCGTGTTGAAGTATCTGCATAATAGAACATAATCAGTAAAAAAATTACATATTATTAAGTGATAATCATTGTTCACACAAAATAATTGATTATAATGTTTAATAGCAAGGAAATCTAATTTTTATTAAAAAATGTATATCATGTTAGATCGGTTTCAGATAATAATATTAAGCTTCTTGGTAATTAATTTAGGGCAGTGGTGGGTAAACGGTCGTTATAGTTTATCTCATTTTGCACAGCTGATTAAAAAATTTAACAAATTGACTTGTAGCGTTTGTGGTGAATAAAGACATAGTCCAAAGTTTATTTTTGTTAATTGATATGTGTAAATTAGCAAAGCAAATTCTAAACATTATGTAGATGATTTAATTTGTTTTCTGGTTAGAATCAGTTTCAAATAATAATTTGAGGGCCTCCTAGGTAATTTAGAGCAAACGGAGGTATGAAGATCTCTTTGACCAACCGTAAAATTATTTCGTTAATTGATGTATTAGTTCATATAAGCGTTTGTTTGAGACTTATTTATATTGAATATGATGTTAATTGCAAAGAAATCCTAAATATTTTTTATAATATTGTATTCTATGTATAGACCTGTGTTTAAAGATAAATATATTTTGGGGAAATAAGTAGGGTAATTTAGGCAGGGTTTTGACAGGTATTTCTATTTGGGACTCTCAACCTACAACTTTATTGTTTGCCCGAATATATTGCAATGATAAACCTTTGTCAAGACTCTTACTACCCTATGATTGCCCTTTATAATAACAACCACGCAAGTGAATAAGTCAAAGAAAAAAATCATAAAGTATAGATAGAAGATATATAAAATTAATTACATTCATAGAAGATAAATTTAAAATTAATTACGTTCAGCGCACTTATTGATATTATATTTTAGTAACGACTTAATTCTAATTAATTTCGAGATTATAGAAAAGAAACGGAGATTTTAAAATAGAGGAGAATGTCAGTCTGAGTGCTCCTAAACCGGAATAGTTTTACTTCAGTGTACACACGTATCGGCTCTCAGGACACGGATCCTTACAACTCTGTGTGTTTCAGTCCTTTCTCATCGTTTCGCTCTCCCTCTTTCATCTTCTTCCTCGTTCCTTACTTCCTCTTCTCTTATGGCACCCCGTGCAATTTCTCTTTTTTAATCCAGTATAGGACCACCTCCGGCGGGTTTCAAACACCATTCTTTCTGGCATTCCTCTTTCTCCTTCTTCTTTAGTGAGTTTTGGCATTGACTCCGTGCATTTCGATACTTTTCTATACATTTATGCGAAGATATTTTCAAACTTTCTCTATAACGAAAATTTCCTATCTGGACGGAACCCCAGAAAAAACCCAATTCACAAGTTATAGAGACCCGGAATAACTTAACAGAACCCACCCACACGATAATTAGGGGTACCTTTCTGCACAAACTAAATATGACTGATAAAAGTGATTCTATTGAAGTTATTTATTAATTCTTAAAATTTAATTATTCGTTTATTTTAATGTGTTTTTTAATTATTTTATCATTTTAATCTTTTCTATCAAATTTTCCAGTTTTATTATTTTAATTTTAATAACCATATATATTATTACATTAAGGTAGTATTTTATTTTCAGATTTTTTAATTGTTTTCTCCAAGTATTTCTCGCAGGAACTCCCATCTTTCCCAGTTTCCAGCGGAATCCACGTTTTCCCAGTTTCCGAGGGTTCCTGGGAACTCCTCTCCAATAGGAGTTCCACACTCTAGGAAGCTATTCGAAGTGGTTATTCAAACGTCCCCTCATATTGCGCCCTCGACTACTATGTGGTACTTTCGTGGATTGAAACATTCGGAAAATTTCACATCTCCATCCTAATAAACTCAATCTTATTTTACAATTAATTTTACAATTTTATAAGTGGATTCTTTAGATTTAAGGAGCATTGGAGCTGGTATACATCAATGAGGTTAGGTACTTTGTTGGATTACAACGTCGGAATAGAGAAAAAGGGCCGTTGAACACGACAAGTGAGAGCTGAGTTAAAGATTTTGTAAGAAGTCTTTTTTTCCCTTATTTTCTGATAATTGTTATAGCAGGGGTTCAGAGCCGTACATCTCACACTAGAGACTAGAACGAGGAGTGAAATTTATAAAAGTTTACGTCATAGACACAAAACCTGATATCTCCCCAGATGGGTTAAGCAGTAGTTGCATAGATCAGCTATGTTTCACCATATATTGAATTTAGATACTAAACGCGATAAGTTGATTATGTTATAAGGCATGGTTTGAATGATTTTGAGATTCGAAAGATAAAATGAAGACTTGGGATTATGCTCCCTATTGGATGTTGCCTTCATGAAAGCCCGTGTTAATACAAACAGTATTTTATCTTAATCCTTTTCATTTCTTTGATGTTCCTCATAATTCGAAAAGTACAGCCGTAGATCAAGAATGATCGGATTTATGGGAGAACCAATTTCCTCTTTTCAATTTGAGATTTAACTATCTTATTATATTGGGTTGTCATAGCTAAAGAAAATCTAATAATTTGATTGTCAAATTAAAGTAGTGATTGATTTATATTAAATTGTATTTCTTATTAATGATAATAATTATCATTATTGTTATATTATTGTTATATTATTATATATATATATTTATTATCCTCTCCTATATATTATATATTAATATTGGTTTTTATATTATTATTATTTTGTTTGACTATTTTATTTAATTATTTATATTATTATTTTATTATTATAATTATTAATTAAGTAGATTAAGATTTTTATTGTTATTATTATTATATATTATTAATTATTATTATTATATATGTATTATATCTCATTTATTATTATTTTAAACAACCTTAAAATATGATTATTATTTTTTTATTTACAATTTCAAGCTACTATTGTGTAATAGAAACATCTAGCTCAATAGGATCTAATTGTAAAACTTACAATTCCCGTAAACATAATTTTGTTTTCTAGGCCCTTATCTGTATTATGTATGCGTTCACTAATAAGTCATATCTGGGTAAAACAAAGAGTAAAGGACAATTATAAATATTGTGTAGTAAGTTTTTGTGACCTTTCTCACTTCCTCTCTGTAGATCTGATTGTCTATCGAAATATTTTTAAATTTGGGTAAATAGTATTATAATATATATATATATATACTCATTAGTTAATTTTACGAATTAGATGATATATTTTTTAAGGTATTTCCAGAAAAAACCACTAATACAATAATTAAATATATTTATATATATATGTATAAGTGATAAAAAGTACGTTAATAATATAAGTTCAAGACTTAATATTATAATGTTATTGTATTTATAATGTTTAATTAGTCAAAAGAAATTCATAAATTTGAGTGTGTGTGGGTAAAGTTGGTTGACGTGGTGGTGTGTAAACATAATAATGTAATTCAATATATAATGGGAAGATAATAATGTTAGCGATCAGCCGTGCCTATCTGAGGTATATCATTGAACTCACCTACCAACTAGAACTATAGTTTTCGTCTTTAGGCTTCCACTTGATATTAACGATTTTAAGGTACTCGCATGCTCTGACTGCCTCTGATAGCCAGTTCTCTTCATTATGAATACCCTAAATATCCATAGGTAGATTAAAGAATCTGACACCAATCTCAAAGTGTAAACGGAGAAAATTTACATACCTATTCGTCAAAGGCGATATCAACCAAGGTTTTCACAACTATCCTTTCCCCGTTCCATAGTAGTGATTATTAAAAAACGTATTTATTATTGATCATAGACAGTTTTAAAGTTATAACATAAATAAATGTGATAAACTGTACAAGATGAGCAAGATTAGGAAGAAATCTAAAATCTTGCTTTGGATAGAATTATGTGTGATCGTCTTCGTCTTGACCGGGAGCTCTGTAGTATCTTCGGCTGTAAAGCTGTCTTTTCAGTATTGAATATATTTGACTGAAACCTGTGCCTTTACAGCAACTAATTAATTAGGCGCGTGGTAGTGTAGTGTGTAGGATGTTTGAGTGCTGTTCTTCTGACTCGTGGAAAGAGCACGAGTTATATCTTTCTTTCCAGTCGCAACAATCGTTGTTGCGGCACTAACGTATTCACAACTCATTACAAATTAAAGTTCATGAATCTTATTTAAATGTCTGATTAAAACCCGTCTATTTGTCAAGATTCTTGTTACAAATTACTTAATTTATAATGCGTTAAGCCCAATGATTGGTTATTATATAATAATTTGTTTGTAATAAGCAAAAAAATATTTTCTAATATTTTAGGTAGCCGGCTGGAGTACAGTGATAAAACTTTGATTTAGGAGTGTCGGCCACTATGTATAAAACTGTGTGAGAGTCGCTTTCACTTCGCTGTAATAAATGAATTTTAGGCAGTTGTCGTGTTTTGAAAATCCAAACTTGGTATGGTTTATTTCGAGAGGATGGCTCACGGTGGTAGAGTATCGAGTATAATTCCGTGTCTCCTTAAACGCTACGGACCAAAAAAATATAAATTGTTTGTAGCATATGTTTTCGAGTTCTATACTGTGATTAGAATAAGACAACGTATTGCATTGCGGTTTTCTTATTTTACTTTGTAACTTACTTATAACTATTTTACATGGTAGCTCAAAAAATTTGAAGCCACCATTTATACAATAATATTTTGCTTGATAATTGGCAGTAATAATGTATTTCAATGTTAATTATTATATTTAGATAATAAAAAACTTATTTAAATTAAATTAAGTATTAATTATTAATCTACTAATATAGGTATAAATGCAGTTATAAAAGAGGCATTTCCACCTGAATTTTGTCAATATCAATGAAGAAGTTTCTCCTCAACCCAGAAGACGTAAACCTGTAAATAAAATAAAGAGTTGCCAGGTGTCGCTGTGATTTATTATTGTCTGGTAAACGCTTCATATTCTTAAAATAATAAGTGATAAAGAACGTCCATTCACAGAAATATTCAAGTTATATTATTACTTAAAGGCCGGTAAGTATAGCCTAGTGTTATATGCCTACCAATGTCTTTAAATCCCCCCTGTACTATTTTATATTGTAATAAGCAAACCGAATTTATTAATTTACTGAGTACTGGAAATTTTACAGAAAATATTGATATATGTTAGAAGGTCATTATAGTATTTGTTTCTCAATCGAGATAATCCAATTCCTCTCGTTGGATTTAGTCCAAATTTGCTCCTAAGAGTAATTTTTAAGATCGGCATTTGGAGCTTTTAAAATTTGGGGATGTTTGCAAATTGAGAAATCATCACATGTGTGCAAGTGGATGGACTTGTAAAAAATTAATACAAATGTATTTGACAT
This sequence comes from Trachelipus rathkii, assembly GCA_015478945.1. Taxonomy (NCBI): domain Eukaryota; kingdom Metazoa; phylum Arthropoda; class Malacostraca; order Isopoda; family Trachelipodidae; genus Trachelipus; species Trachelipus rathkii. The sequence continues at coordinate 34,009 of JABUQX010011669.1, read as the reverse complement.
ATTCTTGTATGCTGTGTGCAGGATAAATTCAGATTGATACTCTTGTAGCTTTAGACATAATGCAAGTCGGTCAGTATGTCCTAGTCCATTTAAAGTTTTTATATTGAAATAGGTCTTAATAGCAAAGAACACTATTTTAAATAACATTTTGTTATAAATGTAATCTAATGAAAGTATGCCAATAATAAAAAAATGTCGTAAATGTCCATGTAGATCAGGTGTTGAAAGTTTTATATATATTTAGGTACGTTTTTCTCATTATAAACATTTGGCACGTTTAATTAGCTTTTTATCTTATTGCTTCATCTAAAGCTTACATTTCACGATTTAATATGCGAATTTATCTGTCTGTCAAGGTAAAAATCGTAGAGCTTTGTGTGTGTGTGTGTGTTTTAAATTTGCTTCTTTTGGGCGTTTTTGATTGCCCATATTCAAGAGAGATAAAGAACGTCCCTCAGCTTAATTGACACAACTACATAACCGTAAAAAAAAATTTACAAATATTATAATCACAATTCTCGGGAATAAAATTACTCCATATGTGATTAAAGCGGGTTAAAGAATCATAGTTTTCTTACAAGGTAGTGAGGTTAATCCTAATTTATGTTGTTAATAGTTTTTATGAGGCATTTAAGAAGTAAGATCAAAGAAAATCTATAAATTTGTTATAATAATTTAATGTATTCATGTTTAGTATTTCGGTTTTTCAAGTAGCAATTGATATCCTCTGGTTTGCTTTAACTAATACGGTTAAAATCTTATGTCATAATGAGATTTTATCTTTATCCTGTATATTTATGCCCTTTTTATCGTCATTGTAGGTGTTTGGTTTCTCTTATGGGGAAGACCCACATAGAAACAATTTAGTTAGATAAATTTTTTTAACAAATCTTGTAAATATGTCCTCACAAATTAACATATTTATGTCTTTTAACTTTTAGTAACTACAAAAAGGATAGTTTGTGCATAGAATTGAGGGAAAGACTTTAGTGTGTATATTGTTATTTATGTATGATAATAAAGAAATCTATAATTTGTAAGGTTAATTTAGGCATATTTACTTAATTAATATTTAACTACATGTATTAAGTTCACCGATTAGTGTGTGATATCAGAAAGATAATTATATTACTTGATGAACTTCTATGTCCAGTAGTGTGTTATAATGTTAGTCAGGAACAATTGAACCTGAACGTTCAGGTGTTGGGCGGGGCGCCTGTGTTGTGATGGTGGGAGATGTCATGTAACGCAAATCGGGTCACAATTTCGGCCTTGGCAAAAACTGTAATGCTATATTTATCCCTCACGAAATTTGAATAAAATATCGGCATGCACAATGAACCAACTAAAGCGTAGTCATACAGATCAAAGCCAAACCCAATCTACTTCCTCACCTGCCATTGATTATAAAAATCCTTCTAAAGCCCACTAACTACAACAATGCTGTACCACTCACACCGCTTGGATCTAGCAACAAAATAATCATAAACAATATAATTTATACAAGCTAAATTTAAGTTTTTCCATTAAGATATTTATAAGATACTCAATAATATTACTTATCAACGTAGAAATCGGATCCTAAAATAACTCCCCCAACCTTTTCTAATATAACAGTGAAAATTACTAATAATTAATTTCCAGTATCTGTGGATCCAATTCTTATCCACCTCATCAAGAAATTATTACTGATCTTTCTTGTAATAATTATAAATTATTATCTCATCTGAGGCAAATATATGACATGTTGCTATAAAATTTACGTATAAGTTAATAATTGCAAAATTAAACTCATAGCTAACTGCTGCTTTGATAATATCATAACCGCACGCTCATCTTCTTACGCAACAAAGTACGATCATATGAAAAATCTCTTGCAAGTAACGTTCCTACATGTTCCGGGCGAGAGTGAAATATTTATTTTGTCATATAAACGCAAACACAAAAAAAAATTTTTATTCTTTTGATTTTTCTTATTTAGTGTATCTCACCTGGTTCATCGCTTACCCTGACAAAATTACGTTGTCAAGTAACATATAATACACAGAATTTGAACCCGCTCGGTAATTATATTCAGCTCCGGTATATAGTGCTCGAATTTAGGAATTAGATGCATTAACCTTCTTCGCACACGTAATAATACCTCGTGTGGTAATACCTATCACGGATACTATACTATTTCTATTTCACAAATTCTATACATTAGTACGCCGGATTACTCTGTGTGTATTCTGATGCTTAAATTCGTTGTGCGTACCCTCCAAAGGACTAGTTTCAAATTAATCCAATAATCTCTATATACCGTTTCTGCCATATACCACTGTAAGTCAGAGTTATGTTTGAGTATATAGGTCCTTATTATATTGATAAAAGGTTGGGAGAGGTATACTGTAAATTCTCAATTTCATAGCATTCCTCAAACTAGTATCTTAGGAGGCATAACTAATTATAAAACCAATGAACAACAATCCGGGAGTTCGATTTATCCATAGAGCTCAAATTTTGCCAAACAACATACACCGTTGACAAATAATTTATCTTACAAATTTGCGTTATACTGTAGTATAGATTGTCTAAAAAGCCAACTCATTGTAGGTCAAAGCTTTTATCTTTCATTCTCTATTTAAAATGCTATAGCGAATAACACAATCTCTCCGCATTGGTTAATAAATCGTATAAATTATCGCTCCTACAATCACTTGAATTCTGTTCATTAATGGATAAACTCAGCCAACATAGTCTTTAGAGAACCAATACACGCTTAACACCATTACCCTACTAATATTTAGTACTCGTTATCGCACTTATAATACGGGTATCCACCGAATTTGAGTAGTGATAGGCCGGCGGTGTAATCTTAAACAATAGGGGTCTTATTACCTTTAGTTATGTAGCGTAACATGGACTCTGCACTAGGACATTGGGATCTCATACTCATATGGTAGATCTAGGCGAGAGCAGGCTTAGGCCTCTACCAAAAAATCTGGTACACTAAAAACAGACCATGACAGGTGTATTTCTTATCCCTCAGGTGTGGATCTACACTTATGTGTTAAGTAGACAAGTAAATTTAATTATACTTTAGTACTACCAGTCTTGGCTCTTTTGGTTCCTTTGTATTTAGATCGGTCGTGCGTAGCTTCTGATGATTAGGAAACTCAGAGGTCTCACGAGCGCCGATAGGGCACCTTCGCTCGTGGCCATCGGCGAGACACAGTAGCATATCTTCATCTCTTAGAGGGGTTTAGAACTTGCTGCTATTAAGAATGCCAACAACAGTAAGAAAGACCTGTGACATTTTTATGATTTCTTTTAAGTTAATAAGGGAACAATTTAAAATTTAAATATCTTTGCGTGAGCCCCTGGAATTATCTCGTGAAGATACTATGCCTCGCACGAAATGCAAAAAGAGCCAAGTCATTAAAACAAATGGCTAAAATAATGCTGGCAGACTAGAATAAGAGTCCTTTGCTGTGAGTGCATTACCTCCGTTATCGTATTACAGTCAAACGGAGAAAGAATATAATACTGTGTTGGCACCAGTTATTGTACAATTCTGTTATTTAAAATCTTGAATAATCTTATTTTAAGCCTTTTCTGATTTTTTTCTATTTACGACTTGCCCGAAAAAAACTCATACCGTTGACTTATGAGAAAGTGGAAATGAGGGAGATAAAGTGATATTTCTCTCTCTGATTTTAGCCTGATTGGTTTAGTTGTTTTGTTTAGGTTCTCTATAGTTAATTCTCCACAGGCACTGATAGAATTGGTCCTCAAAATACGCTTAAATCTATGCTCTACATACCCCTATTTTCTTCTAAATAACTCAACCCTGTGGACGATTATTTCATTTGATTACTAATTCCTTTCCTCCTCCTTTATCCTATTCAGGTGTACTTCTTAATATGCATTTGTCCTCTATGATGATTTAATCAATTTGATGTAACTAGGTTAGCTATATGGGATGCCTCTGTAATATATCTATTGTAACGTATAGGAATGTTAGGTGCGGGTTGTTCTATCCTGTATATTGGACGTTCTACTCCCCTGAATTTAGTGTGAACAAAATTTAGGTGCAATGCGTGCGCTTATCCGTTTTGTCTGAATTCAACCTCTCAGTCCACACTCTCCTCCTATATATTGATATCTGCAACTTTGTAATTAAGCAATAGAACACTTGTTATAAATATGTTTTGCTAATATACTCATATACATCTTTATATTCCGCTCTCAGTTAGTTTGTGAAGAGCAACTCACATTAGTCTCTCAAATACGTAATATTCACTTGAAATAAAATAGTACCTCATCTGATCTCCATTATTTTCTAAAACTTTCGTCACCTATTAATAGCTCTCATCTTGTTATTATCATCAAGATCTTTGTAATTATATATACCTTCTTAATCAAATGACTTGCTATATATTGCCACTTATGATACATTCCATGAGCATCAGAGTTCTCCATTTCACTATCTTTTATAATTAACTCTTGAATGCGGGCCCTAGCTCATCCTGATTATTCTCAGGCGCTGGTGTAACAGTTTAAGGTACTTGATCTGTCACGAAGGTATTGATCTTGTGAGTATCGCAGTGAGAATATTCTTTCTAATATACTTGATGTTCATGGAGTATATCTTCTCTATACATCAACATTTTAGTATATTACTAATAAACGTGGTGGTAAATCTGTGAGCGGTATTTAAGTTTAGAGCGCTAATAATCCCAAAAGCTATATTGTGAACTCACGTAAGTGATATAGCATGAGTTGGCATATTCATCATGGCTTTTGTACATCTGTACATCATCTCCCATAAGATGGCTATTTATCTGCCTTATGTCAACTTAGTGATGCGAGAGAGTTGGACAATCTTACTATATTCATACTTTCACTATTATTTTGCATATAACTATTTAAATGAGTATGTTAATTATGTTTATTTCGTCACGTTATCAAATGGTTTCTGAGCATAGATCTATATACACAATTTGTGAGGTTCTCCGTTCTTGTTATAATTTTTTTGATCTAAATAGTGTTTCGTAAGTGTATATAAGCCTCGTTGTGTGAACTGAGTGAGCTAAACATAACAATAACCATAACTAATAGACTAAGATTTCTTCTTATTCTGTTAATTGTGGTGTATTCTGACCTTACATTGATTTTATTTGTCGACTCTTTCATATCAATTTAACCATCCCTACTTATACTTCATATCAATTTATTCTATTAATAAAATTCTTCTTACACGCCACGTATCTAACTCAGGTTATTCTCACTAATAGATCCTCTTAGTAGGCATGCTGTATTCACAATTTTAGAATCTTCAATCCCTTCTCAAAATTATTTATTCAATTCTTAAGACAAAGCTAAATTTCATCATAAATTTGTACATTTATCTCCTAATTCTGTACTTACCTCTTTATACTTCTAGTAATTTGCCTTTCGTTACTTAATCTTTCCGATCTTAATTTCTCTAGTCTGTATCATGGTATAAGGATTTTACCGGGTGGGGTTCGTATTCTTACATAATAGATCCACTTTTGATCATGTATGTATAATCATATGGTATATATCTTGTTATTCACATATAAACGTAATAAAACATCTACATAACATTTACTATTGAGTATTCCATTATTATGAGTCTCCCCCCATGTCATAAGAATTATGCGAGACATGCCTATTACGTCCTTAACATTTTATTATCAACTATGTCTTCTGGTTCAGCAGACGGATACTTACTCCACAGTTTGCTTGCTGTCACCTAGATTATTCTACGTACACGTGTATTTTAGAAAAGATCGAAATCCTTGGCTGTCTTTAAGCATAGTCATGATATACTAAAGCAAACGATTATATTAAATGAAAATAATTAATGGAAGTATATTGGAAACCTTCAACTATTTACTATCATTAATCCTCTGGGAGTTTATAGCTATCTATGGTCGTTTATCTCGTGTGCGTTAAATATCGGGAGAAAAAATTCGTAGTTTGCGTTAACTTGCATGTTATCATATGCGAAACTTGTCAGCACAAGATATGGAACATAGTGCTATTAGTGTCATTAAATCTTCACAAATGATACTTCTAACTTAGGCACTATGGAACTGGCAGTGTTATTTCATTTTTGCTCATATATATTCTTTTTATTTTTTTCCTCTTTGTTGAGTTTTAGTTGTTATTATTTTTATTCATCGTGGTTCTTTTTTACTATTCATCTTATTTTTCTGTGTGTGTGTGATAGAAGGGTCTGCTTTGGTTTCACCCGGCTTGCTTCGGTAACTTTATATCTCCTCACCTAAGAGCATGGCACAACAAATCACTGAGCGGAGGCTCAGTGAGATTAAAAAAATTGTCACTTACTGCTATCAGCGTTGAACGTTGTGTTAACTCATCTTTTCATGCGTTTTGGAGTCCCTTCTGTTTGTACAAAGTGACCTGACCTTTCTCATGAAGAGGTCTGTACACGAGCGAAGTTATCCTCTAAAGACACGTGATTTCGATAGTTTTAACTTGAGTATATTACTGTTAAAATTTATTGGCTATATCTCAGATATGATAGTGAATTCTAAAGTTATATTTCCGATTAAATATAGTTTAGTTTAGTGTATATGGGCTTGACCGTGCCGGATCGATAGGCGAGACGAGGAGTTAATATAATCTTTCGGTATTACCAAGAGTGAAATATTTATTGTCTCGAACTACGCGTCGAGCTCAAGCATACGCATGGAAGAGAGACCATTGCCATCTTAGGCTAACGTGATACGCTGACGCCTTTGTGATAATATGTGAATGAGAGAGACATCTCGACAACGCAATAGGGACGAGATAGCTCATGCTCGTTGAGTTGCCCAAGTCAAGTCACTAGCACAGTTCGTGAAGTGAACCTCATTGCTGATCGGTTAAGATTCACCTTCTATGCGCACCCCTAACCAACTGTCTCGGGATAAAAAAATTTCGTAGAGGGGAGTGTGATATGGTATCAGTCATAATACATACGCGCTCAATGTATGGTGCCTAGTGCGCTACTCGTTCAAGTGCTGCTTTCCTTACATTTCTACTGATTCGCTAATCTTTAACTTCATTGTGTTAGGAATTTACTTCTGAGCCAATACTTTTCGTGTTCTTTTCCCACATAGTTGCATCTGAAATTTATAAGTCACATCCCACGCACACGGTACCATTTCAGCTGAGTATTCACACTATTCCTGATCTACTGTCTAGCCATCTGTTTTTGCAGGATAATAATTGTAATCCAGTATCCAGCTATACTAAAGGCAGAAGTATAATAAGAACAAGGGTCTGCTCTACCTAATTACACAACTCGACGCGCACAAGATAGAGGGTACAAGTGAATAGTCTCTTGGTATGCACAAACTGTTAAAAATACGTGTTACAGAAATTTTGATTTTTATTATGTCTTTTTTGGCTTTGTGAAAAAGCCGGTGGTGTAGATTTTGAGAAGTTGTGTTGAGTACAAAAGACCAGAGCCCCCCCTCCCTAGAATTTTAATTATTTTGTTTAATGTGAGTCTAGTGTTCATCAAAGTGCACAACGAAAGATCTCGAGAATTTGTATGAGGCTCTTTAATATAATAAGTCTGGTTATTTCATGTTTATAGATCAGTAAAGCTGTTCAAATAGTAGTAATTTTGGAAGAGGAAAAAAAGTCTCGCAGTCTAAACCAGAACCCCCCAGTTTTCTTTGAGGCGTCTCATAGCTACAGAACTCTGTAATTGTGATGGCGATGTGAGTTATTCCAAAGACATTTTTTGTTGTTTATGTATTATATATAGAGGGCCGTTTTTCATAGATGGCATCAATATACCTAATTAAATATAAAATTGTCAATCTAAAGTGTATGAGACGAGTAGTGATAAAACCGTAGTGAGCAAAGACCGCTTATTTATCTGATTGTTTATGTGTCGAAAGAGATAGGAAAGTTGGAAGGTGTTTTTATTGACTGTTTATGAGGGAGATTAAAGAATTTTTTGTTTTATAAGTTGTAGATATTTTTGTAATAAGTGTAACTCTTGTAAATAAGATTCTGGTCTTCAAGACAAAAGATAATGTTCACACACCCCCACCGGTTCCTCAAATGGTAACTTATTTCACCAGCAATTTTATGTTGTGATAAAGCGTAGTCAAGCTTATTTACAGTATTGATCTAGATGAATAGTTTAAGATAAACTCAGAGAAAAATAGCTAATAATGATTGCGTAAAGAGCAATTTCTAGAAGAAAGTATAAACATGTATTAATGTGGGAGATAGACCCACATTGAAGGATTAGAGTTGAACGATTTCAATGATTAGTGGATAATTCGTAGGGGTGTATCGCCCTGGCGCTAATGGAGGGATAGAGTAGAGATGTGCAAGTGAGCAGATAATATATTAGTCAGCATAATGAGTGAATGAATATATATGTAGAGATATGGATCAGAACCGAGTGTCTCTGCACATCCTTTACAAAAATTTAACCTAAATTATTTACCACTTAGTGCTAAAGCGTGTCGAAGCTTAAATATATTTTTGACATATTTATTTGTAATAGCAAAAAAAAACTAAAAGGATTCAATCTACGAAATAATAAAACATGAGATAAAGGAAATTCAATGTGTGCCCTAGTCGAAACCATCCAGCTCGACCAGGTTGCATTCGCGAATTTGAAGTAGAAATACTAAATTAGAAGTCCTCATAAGCTTATAGAGGTGCAAAAATTGTGAGAGGAGGAAACCCGCACAGATAGGATAATGGGTAGCCTTGTTAAGAGAGCGGTATACTCCTGTGACCACGTGCCTAGTGACACAACCACTCAGTAAGAATACAATGTGTTTATGAGATTATGTCTCTAGAGAGCGCTCAGCTTCGCAATGTTCTCCCCGTAGAGTTCCTAAGGGCGGAAAACCAATTAAATCAGTAAGATTAGGAAAGTATATCGCCATAAGACCTCGAGCGCCGAAGCCATAAACTGGCGATCGGAAGAAGTGAATGAGATTCCGCGTATTGATCTAAGAAATGAGAGTAGAGAAGGGTTTCAAAGATCTTAGATAGAATACAAGTAGAGCTATAGGCGATAGTTAGGAAGGATCAGAGCGGCTACCTTTTTTCGAATCGGTTTGGACATGTGAGTGCTTCCAACACTGAGGAAAGTGTTAGTATTGAGACATAGAGAATATAGTTGGAACGAGGGGCGGGGTCAGCACGGAAGCACATTTCCCTCAAAAATTTCGGGGAGGAACGCCATCCGGGCCACCCGCCTTCCCTAACGTTCATAGATTTCAGGAGTCCATGCCCTGATCAAATGTAACACAGGCAAATGCATAGGACACCTGATAGGAAAAGGAGGAGAAGAGGAATGCCAGAATCGTCCAGGCAGGGGTTGAGTTAGAGGAAAAATAGGAGACCTAAGAGATTGGCCTTTTCAGTTGCGAGAATTAGAAAACACCAAACCACTCGATGATCGAATATAAAGGCAGGAGGAATAGGACACACTTACCTGCTAGAGAATTAAGTTGTTTATGAGATTTAGAGTATGTTATGTATGCAATTGAGGCCCAGCAATATAAAAGGAATAATTTCTTCTATGCACAAAGTGATGTAAGTCCTTAAGAATATGGATGTTTCTAAAGCTGAGACACTTCGTATATATTATATGAACTGAATGCTCGCTTTGTCTCTTCGAAAGAGATTAATCCCTTTCAAATCGATATTTTCCAGCTGAGAAGTGAAACATAGCAGATTGATCCGTAGAGAACGAGGAAGTTTTATACGGACTTCTTCGGTGAGGTCCTGTCCTCTTAAGGCCTGGAATTGCTCATTGAGATAACAAGCACGAGTATGCAATCCCTATGTGGACAATTACTCAGGAGATAAGAGAGGAAGTATTTTTAGTATCCGAGAGTAATGAAAGGAGATAACCTGCTCATCCCTACCATACCAAACGTATTACAGCTCCCATGCTTATCGGAGGTACTAGAAAACTGAAGCGATCACCAGAGGCGGGATCAACAGTTCCTAGTCATCTCATTTAATAATATTTGGAGTGTCGTTAGAAGCGACGCCAAGGCCCTCCAATTCGTGACTCCGATTCACAAAAGTGTCCAGACCAAAGAAAAGTCTAAATTTAGTAGGGATGAGGGCTGTTGGGGAGAAAGTATTAAAAATTATAGAGAATTAATTGAATAGTTTGGTGTCAGAAAATATAGATCTTTTTACCGTAATTAATTATGAGACGTAATAATTGTATTGGTGATGAGTTTATAGAGAAATGACTAAGAGTGGTGAAAACATAGGTCAAATGTTGTGTTCACATAGAAATATGGTGTGAACACACACTCGTATTCACGGTAATGTTCAGGTAGTGTTTCTCTTAAATTAGTTGCTCTAGGATCTCGTGTTTCGAGAAGTGGTTCTAGCACATATGATTGTGCTCCTCAAAGCACTCCTTCTCACAACACCTTTAGGAATCAGTATGAGAGGTACGTCCCAAACCAGTGATTCTAGTGTTTGTGTACATTGAAATCCCCCAAATAGTATAGGACTCCTCAGGTAATGTCGGGATTTGATCGATAAGAACTTATTATCTAACAGTCTCGTGTGAGAATAGTTTGATGTAGTAATCGAATATATTCATGAGTAGATAAATTAAGGCGAGTATAAAAATCTGCTATACTGTTAGTGTGATTATCGAAAGAAACAGTTGATGAATAGAAACTCTATCTCATAAGAATTTATGATGTTGCATATAGAGAGTAGTCTAATATAGTGAAGTATTCCTATATTAAGCCAGCAGGATAATAATCAAAAGGGCTATGAGTTAGGAGATTGAAGATTTCAAGGATTTCTTGAGACGTGTTCAGGAGTGTTTGTGTTTACATTAGGCACATACCATACCCTTCAGACGGAAATTATGAAATAAGTTTTATAGTTGGACTATTAGAAACAGCGAGAACATTAAGAGGAATAGATTAGTATTTCTTAGCACACTACTGAAGTTCTCAGACAGCAACAAAAGGTGAGGTGTCTGCTTTTTTTCAATAGAGTGGACAGTGTAAACATCTGTGTTTTGCACAGAGGTTAGTATGCGATTAAGCAAAGCCAGGATGTTAGTTAACATATGTCCGTTAGTAAGCCCGAAGCCTTGTTAGTGCATGTTAATCACTCTGGCGATCTTACATCGCATGCTACACAATCTACACGAGCTGAGCAAAACAAAGAACACTAACCATGAGACAAAAAAATACTTCAACAGGCGAAAAAAGAGCAAAACAAACTTGAAGTTATAATTATTGTATTCGTTTAAAATTTATGTTCGAACTACCACGTATATTTAAAGCCTAAATTAAAATCAGTGTTAAATGTTAAAACATCACTAAAATCTAGGTAACTGTAGGGCAGGTGTTTGAGGTATCTCCTTTACACAACCATATGATGTATAATTATGATAATTATATGAATAAAGTTCTAAAATATTATGAAAATGTATCTTAAAGGTATATAAAAATAAACCACTAACACTTGCTTCTATTAAACCTCGTCCCCTACACATTTCACAAATAAAAATAAATAAGTAAAAAATTAAGAACAGGAAATTATTAGATTTACATAAATAAACACAATTATATTTAGAAAGATGTTTAGGTTTTTATATGCACAACCGTAAAAAATTTGCAGATTTGATGTAGTGATAAAGCGTATTCAATTAAATTATATTTTGTTTTATTAGTGAAAATAGTAAATAGTTCTCATAAAAGTTAAAAAACACTAACATTCTCATACACCCCTACAAATTGACGAATAAAAAAAAAAAGCAAAAATAAATATAGATTTAAGCCTCATTATACTTGTATCACGCAATTTATTGATATTATTTATAATAGGCCGTACCTGACGAGTAAATTATAAGGATGACAAAAGCCACGATATGATTATATTTTTATAATGCTAAAAAATAAATACATTTGCAAATAAATACACTTAGATAGGAAAAATTATATACAAATTTTTAAAATTAATTTAAAACCTTATAAATATATGTTATATATGTAATAAAGCTAAGTCAAGCTTATTTATACTGATGTATTTGAAAGAGTTATTATCCCCAGAAAATTTTGAAAATATATTTTTGTAAAATTTTAATATTGATATTAAATACTCTTCTATGTATAGAATCTTTAGAGGTCACTTTTCGTGTTCGAAGGATAAAATAATTATGGGGGCAGCTACGTTACAAGGTAAAAAATATTAACGGGCCTAAGAATAGTGTAAGCTCGCAAATTAAACAAAAAAGAAAAAAAGCAGATTGTTTACCTTGACAGACAGATAAATTCGCATATTAAAATCGGAAATTGTTGTACAAGATTTTCATAAATAAAGATATTAACAATTTGAAGCAATATGTAGGAAAAGTTGATTAAAAAGTGAACTAGTACAAACGTGTCATATAAATATGTCATATACACTTGATTCGAATTTTATGGAGTGTCATTACTTTATCATTAAATTTAAATGTCAAATAACAAATTAAAAGAAAAGATCATATCTATAATAGTCTTTTAAAATAGGTGCGTGATCTATTCATGTTAATCTATTTCTAGACCGATCATTATAAATATTTTCGTGGTGCATATACGTGAGTACAGAGCTTTAGGTATACGCTGTGTGTGTCTCTTAGAAACTGACATCTGAAAGTTACTATACTACCTTTTTCTGACAACAATCCACGAGTAATATAAATAATATAAGCTCAAAATAGTTTCAAAGTAAGTAGATAAAATTTATGTAAAGACTACATATACCTAACGTAATATTAAGTGATATTTCATTCAAAACTTCTACTAAAGAGAAAATATCATAAAATTTTTAATCACTATAAATAATATTGATTTTTATATAACTATTTGGAGATCTACGATGGTGTGTGTATTAGAATAAATATAACTTATTGTGGACAGCTGCGTTACGCCTCTATTGAAGTTTTAAATTATTGTCTCGTGGTGCTGAGGTGAGTGGTTATGTAATGAATGGATTATTGAAATAGTATTTTCTTATTTGTACCACCGAAAACGATCCGTAAAAATAATCAACATCTTTGATGTAGTGAATATAAAAAGACCGCTTTTCAAATCTTATTAATTATATATATATATTGATTATAGTTGTCTCTTTAATTAAATTAGCTAATAAAGAAAAGCTTAAAATTGTTATATATTATAATAATTATTTGAATATCAATTAGTTTTTATTATTTTGACTCAAATAATTAATTTAATCTACCAATGGATATAATTTAGGTATATAGCCGTGCATAACCGCAATGTTTTGTTAGGTTTGTATCGTGTATCTTGATAACACTAACTCCATAAAAAAGGTTTTGTAATTGCCTATCGTATAACAAAGAAGTGATAAAAGCAGTAGTTATATTGGTAGTTTATAAATGTGATTTATATAGAGAGAACCTTGTAAATGTTCAAGAAAGAATCTGTATATTGTTAGGAACGAACCACCACATATGATTTATGTCTCCGAATTGTTTAGATGCAGGTATTCACATTGAACTAATTTATATGCTACCCTATCTCAGATATTTTTCGGCAGTCTACGCTACTGCGTTGACAGTGTACTCTCTCTCTTTTGAGAACATACCACCCAATAAAAAAATTGTTTACGAGAGTGTAGATTCTATATGTAGTATTACTCAGACCTCGTTTAGGCTCTCGTCACCGAGAATTGCTTCTGATATTATATTTTGGGCTCGACTAATACATCAAAGTTTTCACCCTGTCCTTCCCCCGTTCATAATATAGTGTAAGAAATCTTATAAAATATTTCATTTATTATATATAAATATTATAGATCCGATTTGTCAGATAAATAAAACTTCCTGTGCAACTCAGTTGCGTAATTGTAGGACTTAAAATGAATATTTGAAAACAAAGAAGGCTCATAACTCCTTATATTGGTGGGAACATCTGTATAAAAGCAAATATTATAACACATAAGCCTTATACTATATATTGTGAGTGTGAGATTGTGAGCGCACAAACACTCACGCCACATTTATGTTAGCTCACTAGGATTACTCTATGAGGAAAAGAGAATATGAGTGTCAATGTCGTGGAAAAATAACATTATTTTCTGTCAATAATGAGTCCAATTCATCGGCCTCTATTTCATAGTCTCCCTCACAATAAAAATAATATTTGTGCAGATTCAAGACACCATATTCTTTAATAATTAAGACAGGGTGATTTGAACGGGTAATTTCTCTCTCGTTAGAACAGAAGACGACCATCTTCTCATGACTATATTTTGATCACTCGTCAGTGATAAAGCTGGTTTGCGTCCTAGCTTGTATATATATATAGTGTTGTGAGGATTGTTAATAATTTAAGATAAATAGCAAAAGAAATCATAATATGTATTTGGATGAAAAAACGATGTAGTCATATAAAGTGTGATCGGTTATAGACTGATTAATTTGCGCTCCTATATAGAGAATCCATATATTTTTGAGCAGGTGTTTGATGTATTTCCTTCGCAAAACAGTAAGATAATATTACAACTTGTACTCTACTTGGAGGAACTCTTCACAGTTGATAAAGCGAAGTCAAGCTGATTTATATTGTTATATCTATTTATATTGTTTTATGAGTAATAGAAAAAAAATCTAAGTTTGCTGTTAATAATAGTATAATATTTATTCATGGTAGATCAGTTTCAGATAATAATTTGGCCTCGTAGTCTTAAGAGTTTAGGGCAGTTTTTTGATTGTGTTTCGCTTTGCCAAAAGACTAGTAAAAAAAATTTTACAATTTGATTCTTTGTATTAATAAAGGCCTAGTCAAGTTAATTAAAGTATATTGCATATAGTGTATAGAGCTCGCAAAGGATAAATCTGAGAATTTTCTCTCAGAATATGTAGTAATTGCTCAGAAGATCATTTTCAGAAATAGAGTTTTCGATGGCTTTCTTTATTTCCCCATTATTTGATCTTGAGATTATTAGTTAATCTCTTCGAGCACAGCTGCGAGTTTGCAGCGTATCTCCTTCTATCGCAACAACCAAACCGTAAAACTATCTACAAATCACGTTGTTTATAGTAATAATGAGCGTAGCCAGGTTATATATATATTATATAATTGTATATTTAATGAGCAGTATATAAATAGTAGAAAGATATATCTATAAATTTGTTATATTATAATAATGTATAAATATTAAATGCCTAGGTTTTAGATATAAAAATTTGGGGCTCCTATAGTAATTAGTAGGTGCTCAATGAGTGTTATTGAGTTATCTCTTATTTGCACACAATCGTAAATTATATTATACAATTTGGAAGTATAGTTGATAATAAGTCAATATCTAGCTTTTAATTTATATGGTATTCCTCCAGTGTTATTATCAAGTATAATCTCAAAATTTTTGTTAAAATATGTGTTCATATCAATGTTATAGATCAGTGTTTGATAGAGAACACTAATTTTGCGGGCGTCCTAGGGTGAGATCTTATCAAGAGCAAAGGTGATCTTGACGGAGACAATCTTCTTTTCACACACTATGCGATAACACTGTGTTTTTTTCGCAATTTGATGCTTAGTGAGATATAGAGTGTAGTCGCAAGCTTATATCATTCATAATGGTCCTCTAGAATGTGGAGAATAACATCAAAAGAAAATCAAATAGTGTGTTTATATTTATCGAAAGTGAAAGTTAGTTAACATGTGTTAAGATCAGTTTTAAGATTAAGAATTCAAATTTGCCTTATCATAAGGCATGAAAGAAATCTGTTTGAATGGAATACATTTCTGCCTTGCAACATATTCGTAAATATATATATATACAAATTGAATCTAGTGATAAAAAACGTTAATATAATGTACAATGAATAATAATTTAAATAATAATCCATATTTTAATATTGTTTATATGCAATTTGTAATATCAAAGAAATCAAAAAATTTGTTATAATATATTATCACATGTTAGATCGGTTTTTAGATAATAATTTGGGCTCCTAGGTAATTATAGGCATGTGTTTAAGTTAAGTAAAATGCCCAACGTAAAATAGAATTAAAGTTTGAAGTAATCAAAAAGTGCGTTATATAGTATTTATTTTGTTTCTCATTTATTGCAAATAGATTAGTATAAGTTTTAGTAATAAGAAGTACAGGAAAGATTATTTTAGATAATAGTTTGGGCTCCTAGGTAAATTAGGCAGGATTTTTTATAGGTATCTCCTTTGCACAAATCGTAAATATTTTACCCAATTTGATAGTATGTGATAAAGCGTAAAAGTCTCAAGCCAATTATTTAAATTGTCTGGCGTGTATCCTATCATAAGAATCAAATTTGTTATATTAATTAGGGATTCAATGTTAGAATACACCAATGATATATAGATTAACTTAATTTTTCCGCTCCTATGTATTAAAGCATGGTCGTTGACAGGATCTTCCTTGAAAAAATCGTAACGTCTTACCAAATTAAATAGGTAAATAAACAAATAATAATCATAATTAATTGATATTATGCAGATTAGTTACAAGAGCTGATAAATAAACAAATGCATATTGAAATATTGCTTTAATAACAAAGAAATCAAAAATTTGTTATAATAATAGTTAAATAAAATTCAATTTCTAATGTAATAGACTCGGTTTCAATTAAGATATAAATATAATTTGGGGCTCTCTAGAATTAAATTTAGAGTCAGGAATTTTGATAAATGGTATCTCCTTTGCACTCAAATCGTTAATAAATATTTAATAAATTATATCAAATTGATATTTTAATCATAAGAGTCGATAGTCAAGTTTATTATTATATTAATTGATTATTATGTAGTTATATCATCACACACAATCACATCATTTGTGCAGTCAATATTAATAATATGTGTTCATGTGCACTAGTATCATGTTTCTCGAGTATAAAATTGGACATCTTAGGATATAAATTTAGAGAGACATTGGTGGTGTTCTGAGGCTATTACTATGATATTCGCGCATCACTCAATTCGTAACTTACTTTTTATCCAAATTGTGAGTGTCAGTGCAAGTAAAAGCGTAGTATCAACTTATTAGTATATGTTATATAGTGAAATATCTCTGAGAAAAAAAATAAATCAAAAATCTTGTATGCTCTAGATAATATGTATTCATAGTTAGACTCAAAGTATTTACATGATCTACATAGATTTCGGGACTCTCCTAGGTAATCTTAAGAGCGATCGTGATTTTGAGGTCTTTATCTTTATCTCCCATCATTTCTCGAGCACAAATAATTAATATATATACATTTACACATCTTAATAATTAATGTATACTTGATAAGGTAATAAAGATGTGGTGCAAGTAAAGCTATTATAATGCCATTAGTGAGTCCTGAGTATAATGTGTATAAATATCAAAGAAATAATATTTATAATATGTATTCATGTTGATCGGTTTCAGATAATACCTTAGTAATGTTACTAACTGTCATTGATGTCAATCTCAAAGCTCTTGCAAAGAAGTATTATTTAGGTAAAAGCGAAAGGGTAAACATCTATACAATTTTAGATAGTGTAGCTCTCACACTGTTGTACGCGTAAAGGGCTCCATTTGTCTCCTCTCTGGTGGAGTGTCCCACCAAAATTTACCATAATACTCCTCTTCAACTTGGAATTTATTGACCGCTTCCAATTGCTATTCTTAAATACGTGATTAAGAGGAGAGTCCCTCAGTCACAGCTATTATTACTTATAATAAATAAATGTAAACCACGAAAATTTGTTATAAGTGTATGCCTAATAGTCGATAAGTTAATATTAAAAGACTTGTTCCACGAAAGTTACACATCACGTAGTGAAGGAGGCCATATTGTGAAGCGGACTGGAATTATCCTAGTAGATAATCCTGGAAATCTCGTGTGAGTTCCCAGTAGTTAGATTTCCCAGGAGACCTGGAAAACTGGAAACTCGGTCATTCCTGGATTACTGTGAATATAAAGGTTCCTTGGAAATTTAGAGCTGGGAGAAAGAATAAAAAAAAATAATAAATAAGATTAAGCATATGTGATCGGAAGAAACTGGGCTAATGAAAGAGCAAATAATAAAAAAAAGAAAAAAAATTTAAAAAAAAAAAAAATTAATATAATTTAATAGAATAAATAAATAGTAAATTGTTTGGTATATTGATGTTTTTTCCTGGGTATATATCGCGTCTATTAAAAAGGCTCGTGTATCTAAGTTTTTGTTTCTACTAACTTGTCACAGCCTTGTATTCGAGGTTTCGGGTTCTTCCTAGGATATGTGGAATAATTTAGTGTCGTAGTCAAGCCTATAAGAGGTTGATAATATTGTTAAATATGTATAGAAAGTGAAGTAGAAGATGCAACTCAGGAGTTGAATAAAAAAGAAGAAGAGAGAGAGATAGATGACAGGATAAAGTGGGCTATGAAGGGTCTGGAACCCCCCGGAGGTGAGTCAAAAACTAAAATAAAAATAAGAAGAAATGCACGGAGTGCATAAAGAAGAATGAGGAAGGTAAGAACGAAGAAGAAGGATGAAAGAGGAAAAGGAACGATGGAGAAAGAACTGAGAAACGACACAGAGTTTGGTTTACCGGGCTCCGGTGCGGAGCCGGTACGGTGCCGAGTAAACATCCGTTTAGCCTCAGACTGACATTTCTATTTTTCAAATCTCGTTTTTCTTTTAAAATTGTTTACTTTAAATAATATAATTTATGTTATTGTTTGCTATATTTATATTTTCATTAGTGGTTAGTCATTTCTAGTCCATTTAATCCAAGCCAACTATTGAAGAATTATATTTTAATGATTTAAAAATAAAACATTTTTTTAAGTTACTTTTTCAAATTTTATTCTTGTTATATGTACTGATATTCAGTATCTGTTTATTACTAAAAGAATTTATGTCTTTTTATGTTTTATAGACTTAAAGGAAATTTGTACTATTTCTACAATGACTCCCTATAAGCTGAGTCAAATCACAGAGTATATTCAATACATATAGCTCACTTTTCACCCAAACCCTACCCTCCTACCCTATTACTTATGATCTATTGATCGTATTGATCACGGATATTGCTTCAAGTCATATTTTTATTTAAAGTACTCTCGCTAAAATTAGCGTTTTTACACCACCCTAAAGCACTCTCTATAGTAAATCTCAGTAAAATCAAACTTATCTTGTGCTCTCTAGGCTCACCCATCAAATAATGGCACAACGCACACTCAATGATCATAATTTATTGTCTATTGATCTATTGATCTATTGATCTATTTGATTCAAGTCATATTTTGTATTAACATAACACAAAAACTTTTATTTATTTTGTTTTGTTTCTTTAAATATTTTGTTTTTACTAAAAATTTATTTCTTTTTTATTGACTTGATGTGAGTGTTGTTCATATTGTTTTAGTTATTTTCTATTTTTACTAAGATAACCTCAATAATTTATATCAAGCAGTGAAATCCCAAGTAATCTCAGTAAAATTATGTAAGGAGCAAGTAAATCAGTAAATAAGTAATCAGTAAAATCAGTAAATCAGGTAAATTCAGTAAGAGTTCAAACCTAGTCTTGACGCAACTCTATCCTCCACCATCTCGGTAGATCTATTCATCTATTGATCTATTGATTCAACTTCAAGCAGGGCTGCGGAGTCAAGATGACAATCGATTTAATTTTTTTGTAACTCAATTTTTTTTGTATGTTTTTTTTTCTTGTAAACCGAATTCATTGTGAATAATAGTGTTATTATCTTTATATAACGCTTATAACCTAGAAAAAAAAATTTGCATTTTTTAACTTACAAGACCCAAAGCAGTAACTATATTCTCTCAGTTTTACAATATCTCACAGGTTAATCAATACCCACCCTCACTTCTACCCATCCAATGATTATTGATCTATGATCTATTGATAATGGATTCATGTCATATTATTAAGTATCTTTTTGTATAAACATAATACAAGTAAATAAATAATAATTCTATATTATAAAATAAAAATTTGCTGTAGTTCTTGGAGTGGAAATGACTCGTATGTCATGGCAAGTCGTTGGAAATTCGAACTTCGTAGTTGCTGTATGTTTGTTTGGTTGTTTGACTTCAGTTTGAAGCAGAGGGAAACAATCAAGTTGTCCTCAGGAGTTTTATTCAGTTTTTTTGTTGTTATGGTGGTAGTGTTTTGTATGAGTTGTTGTAGTTGATTGTTGTGTTGTTTGTCTCCGTATGTTGTTACATATAACATTTCAAGTTAAATGAGAATACATATATATTACAAAACGGTAGAGCTGGGTTCTCACTTATATTTGCGCAACAACAATAGTCTCGCATTTTAGATTCGAACAGCACACTTATTTATCAAACATATCTACTAAAATATTAATGCTTGAGATACTACTGTCTCTATCATTTGCCATGATCACTAATATACTTGTAAAAAAACTTAAATATCTTAATACATTAACATTCTTACAACCAATATCATTATGCAGAAATGAAAAATCAAAACGACTTTATACAAACTATAACTAAATTAGAAGTTTTCAACTTACCAGCAGAAGACAGCATAGCAATCTCAATCTCTTTACTATACACAGCCGCTCAAAATATTATATTGTATTATTTAATTTATAATTATATACTTCATTTTATTATTATATTATTAATTTAGTTTATTATTATTAATTATTATTATTATTTATTATATATTTATTATTTATTATTATTATTTTGTAATATTCAAATGAATTCAAAAATTTGTATTATTATTATATTATTATTATTATTATTCTATCCCCATAGATCTCCTAAAATCAATCCTATATAACGCGACTGTGCGGTCATACTGTAGCCTGACAGTGTTCACAACTAAAACAGTTTGTGCTATTATGATGAGATAATTAAAATGCATCTTGTGTGACCCGACACTAACATTACGTAATCTTGCTTCACGATCAGGGTAACCAGAGATCATATTTGTATGAAAGCGCATTGTATTTGGGTACTATGCTCGCTATTTCAGCACGGGTCAGCCAAATGAAATTTGAGGAATGACTCATTAATCTTAAGTATCTTTTGACACATGGAGAAGGGTAACGAGATTGTGATTACTTTGTTCACAATTATCTTATATTTATCGGCACTATTGAGTAAGCGAGCAATCGTAAATAGTTATATCGAGATATATCTCTCTCCTATATGTTCACTTGAATCTTTTGACCTAGTAGAGAAGAGGTAAATGAAGAATAATGGCTCCACTTGCTATGTCCTTATCTTAAACATAGTGGTAGTATATTATGTAGTCTTAAACACCATAGTATGTCTAATTTTATTTATTATTAGTTTAATTTATGGGAATGTTTATAATAATCTCAAATGAATTATAATATTAATTCAAATTATATATTTATTCTATTATTATTATTTATTTTTATTATTATTATTATTATTATTATACTTATAATTATTTAATATTTATTTATATATTCTAATTATTGATTTATTATTATTATTTATTATTCTTAATTAGGATTATTTTATATGTATAAATTATATATCATGTTTATGAGTTAGTACTGAAAATATAGTCAAACATCCTATATATATATATTATTAGTTTATATGAGCCAATAAACAAACTTAACATTACCGATGCCACCACAACACAACAACGAGAACCACAACACACACAAACATCACAACTTACGCAAAGGTTGATAATAAATAGAGGTACTAAAATAACTTTTGCTAATTTACTTTTATTATTCAGAAGTATTTATAATAAAAAAATTAAACATTGTACAATAAAACATAGATAGTTATTTAATAATATATGTAATTATGGGGATTTGAACGAGTACCTTTTTCATAGATCCGTAGTTTGATGCTTGCCCACGATATAAAAATATATTCTCTCTGTGTGAATAGACGGATAATACTCTGCTTAATCGAGAACTGTTAATAGTTGCATCATCTTAGATCCCTGATACAATACTAAACCTTCCAAATATATTTTTCCGGGACTGTAAAAGTGTGATAAAGGCGTATGTTAGATAGGAATTACTCATAGCATAACTCCCTTCACATGTCATAGTTCTACTATCCGGTTGAGTTAAATATAACTTAGCATTGAGGATTCTTATGTTATCCACTGTCGTTTCGAGCGGTGTCACTATTTTATTGAGAGTGGTCATCATATATGAATACTCATACAATACATATCTTTTCATCGTGATTATTAATCCAAATTAGTATTTTCGATTTCAATTGTCTTCATTGTTCACTGTTAACATGCATAAGTTCTCGATATCATACAGTTTTAGAATAATCAATTTGGCTCCTATAGTGAGTACAATGACCACTTCTGCTGAAACCGAGCACGTCATATTACTATTTTCGGAACTATGATTATACACCAACTTTAACAGTTTTTCAAAAGTAGTTGTAATAGTTGATACTTTGTATCTTTATGGATTGTAAGGCCTTTGGCCTTTACTAGATCCTAATTCTTTCTATATTTCATCAGCTTAGTTCTGCACATATCTTAATCCTATATACAAGTGCATTTAAGGACATCTAGTCCCACCAGTACACATATATAAAGTATCACCGTAGGCTCCACCATGAATCTGCTATCATATTCATGTTAGTTCACCTAAAACAGTTTCCTAAGTTTTCAGGAATACCTCATCGTTATTCACCAGTTACACAAAAATACTCAAGTAATAATTCATGTATGATGCGCCAGGTACAAGTGACACCCTTCACCAGCTTGACTCTTAGTTTAAGTTAATGACTTGCTGTGATTTATAATTTTATACGTACGCAATGCAGTTGTGATACGATGCGATAGAATATTTATGATGATTATGAGATATGATAAACGTCGCGCACAATTAGGTTGCTGCATTTTTTTACATAACTGTCATAAATACAATGTGTATCTTATATGTGTTCCTTATTGAATAACGCTAGGTGAACTTCAATATCCGCTTTGGTGTATTTCACTCTCCAGATTAACTTTGTTTATCGTACTATTAATAAATATTATGTGAAGGCATACTACATGCTTCTCTTGGTAGCTCCTTGATGGATAATTTTAGTGCACTAATTTTACCCCAAAAGAGAACATTGAGACACAAAGTTTTGCATTGTGAAACGCCATTCCTGGATTTTTTCATATTGTTAATATCAAGTTCGACACTCATCTCCTTCTTGAAAAACATATAACGAATCGGGTTAAACTACTTATTTTAAGTTTCCTCGAAATTCAACGGAATCGTCTTCTAGACGTGAAATTATTGTAGTGTACAGACCTGTAGTGGCCTCTTGATCTATAATTTTATAAGGAAGTGGTTCCACAATCATCCTTCAAATCAAAAACTCCTCTCGTCTTTTAAACGAACCTACTTCAAACTATTTTAAGTATTTAGTAAAACCCCATCGTCTCAAATAGCTAGACTTGAATTCAGGTGTTCCGTTATGTTATACACCTATTTCTAATGGCGTTCAGTATATGCATTCTCATCATGATTTGGTCATTCGAAGCTATCTATCTTATAACATATATCTAACACAAAGTGTGAAAATAGTGATAATTATTCTATATAGCAGTTTTCGGTCAGCGAGGACAGTGGATGTTAAGTCTCGATGAGGGCGAAGATCTAAATGTAAGCTCGCGTTCGTAGAAATATTTGTCATTGAGTCCATTCTTGGAATGATTCAATGTCTTGTACTTATCACCTATTAGTTTTCAGGGGACCACAAGGCTATTTCATTCGCTTCTGAACATAAGGATAAAGTGATGTATAGTCCTAAATACATGATCTTCTGTTCTTTAGTTGGAGTGTAATCACATGTATTTTATAGATGCTCGAGGGTGGTCTCTCTCTCACATGTACGGCTCTCAACAAATAAACATTTATGGAGATCATCCATTATAGTCTAGATGTGTTAAAACATCATTGCTTAAGACGACTCCTACTTGAATATATTCACTAATGCTTATATTTTCATCGGTATTGATTAGGTTATACATTGAATTTATGATGCGTGCGGTTATTGGTGGTTAGTCTCTTCCATTCCACATTCCCATACACGTTTATGAACATTTAAACCGGACTTTCATGATTTATACCCTTAACTGGTTCTTATCTCTTCATTCGGTTGAGACTTTTTATGCCAAACACTCGAGATCAAAGAATATTCCTGATATGCTAATCGCCAGTCGTACTCTCTTTTGTCACTGTATATTAAAACTTATTATGTCCAATAGCTTATTCTTGATGTAGTGATAAAACGTAAGTCAAGCTTATTTATATTATATATTGTACTATGTAAATATCGAAAGAAGAAATTAAATTTTGGGATTTAAAATGTTATGCAACCATGTATGATGTTAGATCAGTTTAGATAAATAATTTTCGCTACTAGGTAATTTAGACAGGTGTTTTGAGGTAACCGTAAAATATTTTTACAATTTGATGTAGTGACAAAGCCTAGTCAAGCTTGACTAATTGTAAATTGTAATATCAAAAAAATCAAAAATTTGTACTTCATAATATGTATTCTGTTAAGATCGGTTAAATAAATAATTTGGCTCCTACGGGTTAGAGTCTAAACGCGCAAGCAGTGTTGTTTGTGTGATATAGGAAAGCCATTTTTCATGCCGTTCATATATCCGAACCCGTCAGAGGTAAAGCTCACTATACTCTGTTCCTTTATATAGTCAATATACCCCTTTGTCATATACTCACCACCGTTCTCGTAGCAGCGCAATTGTTACCTTTTGTTTAAGTTGTATATTGAATAGCAATCTGTACCTGGATTCACAGTTTATAAGCTCTTTAGCGTATTTGCCTTTTCTTTATATATGTTTGAAAAGGTTTCAGGGTTTCTCATCGATACTTCTAGCAAAATGAAATGTGTAAAATATTTTTGTTGCCTCACGCATAGATAACAAACACGATTTTTATAAATTGACTCTTGTCGATTTAGCGGTTTTAAGTGTTATATGTAATAATATTTGTTTCTAGAGTATAATCACATCAGAGTACTGGAAGATTTTCACGAGCGACCGCATAGTGCCACTGCTCTTTACATTTGTAGAGCACTCAAAAAACATTTTCTTATGATTCTTTCTCATGTCTTAGCTTGACATTGAAGGAAAATGAAATTTATCTTCCATTTGCTTTCGGGGAACAACATTTGGAAAGAAACGCTACGATGATTGTGAAAATAGTTCATGAATGGCTGAGAGACGGTAAATGTAGACTTGCAAATTTTTCTAACAATACCTCTGAAAGAAGTAAAACCTGTTCAGCATCATTGTTTGGTCTATTTAATATCAAGCTTGAAGTACCATCGGAGAGTTTTCTTTCACATGGGTAATATGATATTATACGATATTTCCTTAAGCTTAAGGTTTGCTTAAAATTGGTTTTCTACGGTTAGCGACTTTTATCCTCATATTCACTTGAAATTATTAATACATCCTTGCTTTTACACCATTTCGTTACTTGAACACTATTGAAGTATTGATATTTTTAGTCATCTTTCTTCGGTTCGGTCAGATGGTGGCATGAGAGTTATTCTTTCCATTTCTATTTGCCTATGTACTACGCTATTTTTAGTTCTCATAGAAGCAAGATACTGTAATAGTTATAATAATAAATATCCATGTAGAGACCTTGGCCTATATGTAGTTCACCTTTCCCTAAGTCCTAGAGAACACCGACAATGTGTACATTTGCACCAGTGGAATCTAGAACACTACTATGCACAAAGATTTTCGACACCAAACCTGTAGGTTTTATTAGTTGGCATAAATTTATTTCATATGATTTTGTTTATTATGTACTACCGAAAGAACAAACGGTATTCCACATGACCATAGATTCATCAAGTGAATGTTCTCTCTATAAGTAGTATATTACATTGTATATATATTAGTAGTATTATGAAAAATAGAAATAGAAATTATGAAAAAGATATTCCTTGTATAGAACTTACCTGTTGAAGATTCTCCCGAATCAGGATTTCCACGAAATTGGAAAAATTCTCATTATCAAAAGAAAACTATTTCTACACGTGTTATTTGAGTTGCTGATCATATTGCACAATTTGTTATTCGAATTATCAGGTAAATAGATCTGAATATTATGAGACAGGACTTGATAAATTTTCCTAATATAACCTGCATCTTTCACTTTTTTTATTCGTTTAAATGATTCCATTGGCAGTCCAATTCATCCTTCATAATCTCTCAGCCAAATATTGAACACCACAGAAGTCATTATGTTGAAGTTATAAACAAATAATCCAGTGTCTTATAGAAATAGATAAAGTCTATCATGCTAAAAAGAAGAATAGATAAATTCATACGAAAAGCTTACTATTCAAACACCGTTGCGAACGCATATGGAAATTATCCATATCTTATTGAAATAGAATAAGTCTATCAGTAAAAAGAATAGATTAAATTCATCGAAAAGCTTACATCAAACACGTGAAGAAATTTTATTTTTTGCTAAGCTATATTTTCTTTGCCTTCGGGGACCGCTATCCCCTCTCTACCCATGACACAGATCTATTCAGGTTCAATGTGTGACGACCCTTTTCAGACAATTTACAACCGGACGAAGGAGTACTGCAAGGCAGCTTCCTGATTGTAACCCGGTTTGCTGTAAACTTCAACGAGCTATCTGATTTTCCTACTTGAGTTAAAGTGATTTCTCTATGGAGACGACCTCTCCCTCTGCCATGGTACTAGAGAGAAAATATCATACTTGGAAAGACAGATTAACTCAATCATTAACTAACTCCACAACTTGAGTGTAACGATCAACTTAACTTTCGCTTCTCCCTGATAAAGATCGGCACTGTACTATCCCGGAGGAGAGGTATGAAGGACCCACTCAATCTCTCATCTCCAACTCTCACTCTTTTTGACTCTCCAAAATAAGCTAAACAGCTTGTCAGATTCCTTGGGTCAAATCTTGATTAATCTCTCACCTATCTTCATAAGAAACATAGTCATGAAAAGAGAAAAGTAGAGAGATAAATAAAATTTATTATAATGTTCTTATAGTATTTAATCTAATCTAATGAATGCCTTAAATTTAAAAAGAAAAATATGTAAAAAAGACTTGTATAAAGGTAAATATTTTTTATGAAAGTTGAGTGATCACTGCAAAGCTAAAATAATGTTAGATAATAATGGAGGTTAGTTTATATACACTTTAGATGAATTTTTCCTTGCTGGATCTACACCTTCATTCAGATTCAGAGTATATAATTATCATCCACACGAAGCATTAACGTAGAATACAAACTCACTTGTGAAATATGAGAAAATCTGACCTTCAACTTATCTCTACTGCAACACGTTCTTGTGATTCTGATCTTTCATATAAATATAGACATCAGCAAGATAAAATTGTTGATTTATTATAAAGAGAATATGGAATAGCTATTGAAAAAACGAGTTGAACCATCTGACCCAAGTTTGGTCGAGTTCTCATAATTTGATAACCTCATGGAAAAAGAACTTCAGTAAATATAGGAATTAAAACTGACTAAAAATAAAAGTATGGAAAAAAAGAAAAGGATGGAAAAAAGATTCCACTGTAATAATACATATATATTTTTATTATATTTTACTTATTACCGTATTTTATATTTTATTTTATTTAGTTTATTTATTTAAATAATTTTTTCAATTTCTCTTTAATCAGTTTATGAGAGATATTCACAAATTCTGTGGTTAAAAAATGATATTGAGAGCAGAAACAGAGCCACAGCTTAGTGGACGAAAGCCTTTGTAACATTATGAGATAATTTATTTTTTGTGCTCAACAATCATATCATAGTTACCTTGAATAAATAAATAATTTTTCAATATCAAATTAAGATTATACAACAAATAATTTATATAATTTAATAATAAATACAGACATTATGTGTTTTTAAATATTATAAATGGTTTTTATAATGGTAAACTTAATTTAAATTACTTTGTAATAAAGATGTGCCAACTCTCAATCATTTTAAATGAAGCATTGATATCACATATGTTGCCTAGTATATTAATATAAGAGCTTTTTAAAGAGTGTGTATATACTGTAGATTAGCTCTGTAACTAATTATTTATATAATATATATTAATATACTATATTATAATATCTAATATTAATATAATATATATATATAATAATATAACCTATAATCAATAAATTATATATTAAATATATAATATATATATATAGTATATATATTATATCTTAATATTATAATATATATATATATTAATTATTAATATATATTTAATTACATTATTAGAGTAGTATATACTTCATATTACTGCTATTATATATGATATATTAAATTATATGCTATATATTATATTATAATTATATATATATATTATATATATATATATATTAAATATATATATCTATATAAATTACTATAATATATAACAATATATACCTTAATATATATATATATAATATATATATATATATATATATTATATATATATATAAATATAATATCATAATAATATATATATTAATATTAAATTATAATATATTGATAATAAACATAAATATAATATATATATATATATATATAACCATATAATATTATACTATATAATATATATTAATATATATATAAATTAATATATCATAGTAAATATTAATATTATGATGTAAAAGCACTGATCTTGTTTAAGTTAGTGATTGTATTGTAGGAATATATAATGTGTATTGTAGTGTTGCAAATAACGATATAAGTACCAAAAGAAAAGTGAATATGATAATATTAATAAGAATATAGTGATGTAATAAATAATGGAATAATAATAATAAAGATAGAAATAATAAGACAGAAAAAGATAGTATGTAACAATAGACAAACATACTGAATACGAAGAACAGAATATATAGAAAACACGCAAGAGTGAAAAGATAATTACTAAAGTGGTTAAGCAGTGAACGAAAGTATTAAATTGTTGTGAAATAGAGAAATTTTCATTGAATAATGGATAGGAATGGTAGTTTCGTAACGGATTAAAGAGTTATGAGTTAGCGTTAGGTAGGTTAGATTAGGTTAGGTCTATAAGGTTATTATAGGTTTTAGGATATAGGTATAGGTTATAGCTTAAATTAGGTTTACGATTATAGGTTACGATTTAGAGTTATATCATTCTAGGGTATCATTATATACTTATTAATACTAATCGTTATATATATATATATCTTTCTTAACGTAAACATTTGCATTTCAATCTGACAAAGAGAGAGTGTGCCTGGGACCTTAAAAATCTGAAAATCACAGTAAAAAATCAATGATATTTGTTATAAAGTGAAAAATAAATTATATGCAATACTTCAACGATGACAGCAAGTAGAATAAATAAGAATTCAAAGCTAATCTAGTCGTATTACAGAATGACGTCATAGAGAGACTTTATACCAGTCAGCGAATGAGGGAGTACAGCTCCCAAAAGCTTTCGTAAAAAGGGCAGAAACGGCAGATGTTCGTCTAAAAGACAACAGTTTTCTCTAGGAATTCGGACGAGGGACAACACATTTTCATGACACGATGTCATCTGTTCGTTTACGTGAGAAAAGATACTTACTCGGATATTACTCTCATGATTTAACTGGATCAAATCAGCAAGTGTTAAGTGTGTTACTTTTCAATTAATGTGTGATGAAATTAACTTTACGTGAAAGTGCCAGACTAGCTTTGCAAGCATGAGATGAGAAACTGCATTCAAAAACTAAAAGCTTTGTGCAAAGAATGGTGGCAAACGCAAAAACAAGCTAGTAGATCATCGAAAGTTCATAACATAAAGGAATCAGATTTTGAAATGAAACTCTAGGATCTGTTTGACAATGCACATGGAAACGCTTTTGACATGATTATTGTTGAAGAGGATAAGCAGTTTTTGATTAATCAAAGGTTAAAAGAACAGTCTGGATTTATGTACGGAATTGATTACGAGGAACTTGAAAGAGAAAGAAGAGCTGCGGAACTAGAGGAGACAGCCTTGATAAGAAAAGTGCGAAGTAATCGTGAACATAAACTATTACTTAAGGAATGTACTACAATAAATCGAATCATTCATTACTGATATATTTTGCACATTTGTGTTGTTTTATCTGATGTCGTATCACTGAATCCCTTTACTTTTTTGCAGAGCAAACTGTCCAATTGATGTCGTCATCATCCTCAAGAAGCAGTTTAGAGTCAAATTTCATTGTATCAACAGTTGCTAGAAAATCCACTCATAATATTGTGCTACAACATCCTCTCTTACAAGATATGGAAGTATCACGAAAAACAAAAGGGCTACTAATGGCTACTAAGCGTGCTGCGGCCTTAGTTAAATGTAAAATTAGCGATAGAGATACAGTTCATATTCTGATTGCTACAGCCGAGACATTGATTGGGTCATGATGTGGCTGATTTTGTCATCAGCAGATCATTTATTCACATTTTTTAAAAAAAGCGAAGTTGCAACTGAAATTAAGAAGCATTTCACGGACAACAAATTGGAAGCTGCTGTTATTGGGATGGATTGGGATTGTAAATTACTACCAGCGCTAACAGGAAAAGAGACCGTGCATAGACATTTTGTGATTTTTCTAATGGTGATACTGAACAACTTTTAGGATTGCCTGTATTATAATCTGGAACTGGAAAAGAGTAGACATTTGCTGTTTGTGAAACTCTTGCTCAATGGGGTCTCCTGAAATATGTTAAAGCATTGATTTTATTTACGAAAGCAGCGAATTCTGAAGGTTTTAGAAGTGTGTGTTTTTGATAAAAGATATTTTAGCATCTCATCATACAACTCCATCTACACTCAAATACACACGAACAAACAAAACGACACTCAAAAACATTTCATAGCACTTCATTTAAAAAAAATATACCTTTTAAATGAAAATGTAAAACTTTACATTTGAGTCCATTATAACAGAAGATAGAAATCAATTTCTTACCATCAGGTTTGTCGAGTTCGCTTCTTGTAGAGTTGTAGAATCACTACAAAAACATTCTGATAAATTGGATTTGAGAGACTTTGAACTTCAAGCTCTGTATTTACTTGGTAGTAACCTGAATTATAAATTGAAATTTTTATATTCATTTTTAATTTTACTGTGACCTAATTTGGTGCGCCATGACTTCACTCCCGGCTAAATTTCGTACACGGTTCTTTTTCATTAATTTCTGAGATATTTGCGGAACTTGATCAAATTTCCACTCTGTTGAACAGTATCATTCTTCATCTAAATCTCACCTCTTTTTTGACAGAAGCTCACGGATTTGAGGACTTCGACAGCAAAGCTTGCTCTATTTCTTCTTACCGTCTCTATCCTTACTTTTCAGTCAAATGCGGGTGTTGTGTGTATGTGTGCAACGACATTATTTGTTCTCGTGTTCATCATTTGGACTCTTCTGAATTTTTCACCATGTCTTTCAGGTTCTCTTACCACTCTACTTCTGCTTATTTTTCTCCTATCCCTACTGACTATCCTAAATTCTTCTACTATCCAACTTTCAAATAGAACACATCCTCTCTTTTCATTTCTTTGAAGTATGGACCATCACCAATGACTTTTTCTAGTTCTCACTAAACAAAAGGGGAACTTGACTTTAATTATTCTATCCAGAATGACCTTCAGCAGATGGGGCAGCTCTATGCCAACCAACATCCCTAATCGTCTTAGAGATGAGCCAAAAATTCTTGACCATTTCTTAACTTATAATCCTTTACCTTATACTGTTATACCCTTTCTTTCTCTGGGTTCCTCCAATTATTTCCTTATCTCTGTATTCTCTTCTATTTATTTAAGTCCTCCGCAAGAAAAACTTCCGAATACCGCGAGGAAAGGTGTCTAGCAATTTGGTTCCGCAAACTGGTCTCACTTAAGGTCATACATCTTTGATTTCAATTGGAATGACTATTTCTTCAACGGTAGGGATCTTTCGGAGTGGGAAGTGTGCGGAGTGCGAAGAGCGCAGAGCGCATAGCGGGCCGATTTTCTTTGGCATGGAGGAGTACATTCCATATTCTTTACCCTGAACTAAAAGTAACAAATCTTAGTCTAACTCGTGCTTATTCTCATGACTTATTCGCCACAGTAACGCTATATTTCGGAACAATAGTCGTCTTCAAAATAAAGAAATTCATTCAGCTTTACATTTCTTATCGCGAGTCCTAATCTGATCCTACGGGAAAATTACAATAATCTTTCTTGTTCCTTTTCCACACATCATTAAAAACAAAAAAAATAAAAAAAAAAAAAAAAAAAAAAAAAAAAAAAAAAAAAAAATTCTTCCTCGTTTCCTTCTCTAATATTTTTAGAGGGTACATCTGCCGTTTTCCTTTCTGCTAAAGCTAAACTATTTGCTCAAACCTTTGCCTCTAATTTCACCTTAAATGATTCCGGTGCTATTCTCCTCCTTCTCCAGCATCTGATTTCAAATCTGTACCACTTTTCCCCGAGTTCCATTTTCTTCAAATTTTCCAATTTCCCTGCCAAAGATATGCTGGTGGATAAATATTTAAAATTAGGATGAGCATTCTTTAAATTACCTTCCATCTTTGCTGGTTTCAATGCATCATTGCTTAAAACTGCAGCGCAGATAACACACTGAGGAATCGCCTCTGTATTTACTTCAATTGCGATAAACCCGAACTTAATATAATCGGGGTTGTATTTCCTTTTACATGCCATTCTTGAAAAAGATGAACTAAGTTTTCGAGTGGGTGTACAGGAGCTGATACTGCACAACTGAAATCTTATACACTGAATCATGAAACAGATATCATGAATAATAACTAAACGAAACAGAGGTGATTAGAAATGCTGAATTAAAACATAAAAATTTAATTTCTTAAAGAAAGCAAAAACCTCATCGCTATTGAAAAAAATTGGTATTCCAAAGGGAGAATTAAAGTTTCATATCATTTTGAGAAAACATTCGTTTGTTA
This sequence comes from Trachelipus rathkii, assembly GCA_015478945.1. Lineage (NCBI taxonomy): Eukaryota > Metazoa > Arthropoda > Malacostraca > Isopoda > Trachelipodidae > Trachelipus > Trachelipus rathkii. The sequence goes on along the minus strand of JABUQX010011669.1, from coordinate 986 downwards.
CAAGTTACAACTGCTTTTTTCCAAAAATACTAATAAAATAATTGTCATTTATTAACAGTTTATATAGTGAGTGGATCGGTGGCGTGGCAAACGATTTTTAAGTCATCCTCCCACACACGGATGAGCTTGGCTTACGCGCGCGTACGGTGTGGGCCTATTTTTTTTACAACATCTTTAGATTCAAATTACTAAATTTTGGGAACTAAGATTTGGAAGACAATAAGTAATGGACCTTTTCCAGTTGATCTAGCCAATTTTTGTTACTTAATGTTTATTATTTTTATTTTTAATTATTATTTGAAAAATGGGTGTTTTCTTTTTTTCCATTGGAATATTATACTGGTCTTGTAAAGAAAACTATACAACAAAAATCTCTTCAAACTTTGATAGATGATATTCCTAACGATAGTACTAAAAACACATTACTTACCGCCAAGTATAGCCCAAAGCGATGCAAAAAAAAAATTATATGTAGGGGAGTATTTTAACAATTTTATTGTTCTTTTTTTTCAAAAAAAAAGGGCGTTGATGAAATTTATTCCATAATGTACTGAATTAGGTTAAAAATTACTAATTATTTGAAGGTAATATTTTTAAACAATATAGAATTAAAGAAAATGTTAAAGAGGTTTGTCAAAATTTGCCCACGTGTTACGCACACGTACGAAGTTTGTAACATATATAGGACCACACCATATTTTTACAGTGCCGAACTTTCTTAATTTTGTTCTAATTTGATTTAAACTAAGTTTCATATAGGAAAATATGTATGCGACCTTTGGCAGTGCATCTGTCCATGTTTAGCTACTTAATGTCTTATATATATTATTTATTACCATAGGTTAACCAATGCTTTGTAGGTTTGGGCAAAATTTTCCACACCTAATATATCCTTAATATAACTCAATTAGTTTTACGCCTCTAGTTGGTTCCACACAAATCTCTTCAGAAGGTCTTTTTCTACAACATTCTTTTGCACTCTCTTT
>JABUQX010011668.1:25000-67007 GCA_015478945.1 Trachelipus rathkii | reverse complement strand
AACGTCCCTTATTTTAATATACTTTGTAGTTTCAAAATTCCTCCTTTTGTTTTGTTAACTATTAAATTACTTATCATCATATTTCTGTGCAGAAGAGGAGGGTTAACCATGGTGGCTATAGAAGCCAAAACTGACAGCAAAATGTTACATTTCAACAACAGGAGTCATCTAACAAGTGATAAAGATTCAGAACACAAGGAAAAAGCATAAAATGTAAGAGATAAAAATGTATACTAAGTTGATGTACCAGCAGGAATTTCATTCTCAGGAAACATCCTTTCCCAGCCTTTTAATTATGAGACCCATCATATATTCCGACAATATATATATATTAATATATAATATACTATATATAATATATAGATAATACTATATATATATATTATATATATAAATATATATATATATATATATATATATATATACTCATATATATAGTATACTATTAATGCATACTAGTATATATATAATATATATATAATAGCTATATATATATATATATAGTACATATTATATATATATACCAGATATATATATACCGTATATAATGATATATATATATACTGAATAAATATATATACTATAATATAATAGTATAATATACAAATATAACGATATATATATATATAATACTCAAAAACAATATATATATATATATACTATTATATATATATATATATAATATATATACTATATATATATCATATATATAATATATACTAAAATATATATATATATATCATAATATATATACTATATATACTATAATAATAATAATATATATAAATATATATAAGGGCAATATCAAAACTAACAAAGGAAGTTTAGCCTAATGCTAAAAAATTAAACAATGAGATGCTAAACATCAAGATGCATCCATATCTACCAATATACATACACGAACGTCCTGTACCTCACTAAAGTACTTGTACCCTGACGAACTGCCCTGCTTTCAGGACATAAGGGCTGTAAAGCCTGAATTTGTTTTTTAAAGGCTCAGGATCCACAACATTTCAGAATTAACATAGTAGAAAGTTTACAAGTAAGAGTTGGGCAACAAAACAGAAAACACAAATTATGAAAGTAGAAGAGAATGAGCGAATAAGGAATAGTGGGACTATCAACAGAAGCAGGAAAAGAGGGACTGATCTTGTTTCAACAGAAGCTGAAACACAAAACTGAAAGGAAACTAAATTGAACTGAAAGAAGAAAATCTGAGGAAGGGAGGTCTATTGATTAATGACTCTCATATTTCTATGAACAGCCTTGGGATCAATAGGAATGTCAAGGAGAAAATTATGAAGGACATACAAACGAGATTTAAAAATTAGTGCTTCTGTCACAAGTTCACCTCCAAAAGGAAGAACCTATATAGAAAATTTAACAAAGAAAGAGGGAATAGATACATTCAAAATATTGAGTATCATTTAGGTTAAAAACATAAAAAAACAATATAAGTGTGAATTGTAGTGGTGGCTGATAACACTAGATATAAGAATATAATAGTTCGTCAGGATTGGGTACATGTGTACGCTCTATAGGAATTTTTTTAGTGATTCAGGAATAGAGGAATAAAATGAATAAGGAGGGCCTAGTGCCAACAATGGAAACACCACCTTAGAAATTCCCGCAGGAATCATTTCCTGAAAAATCATATTTAATGAATGAAGTTAGGGCAAGCTGGATTTTATTTTTTGGGGAACTCGGGCTCCACTTAAAGAGTCTATGAATATTATGTTACAAATTACATACACGCAAACACCCCCACTATACTATATATAATATATTATATATATATATATTATATAATTATATAAATATATATATATATATATATATATATATAATATATATATATAGATATATATATCATGATATATATAATATATATATATATATATATATATATAATATATATATATATTATATATATATATATATATATATATAGACTATAATATATATATATATATATAAATAATATAGTATATAGTATCACACAAAAACAAAGGGTTAAATGGTATTTGTAAACGTTTAGAGGAAAGGGAACTGGATAAACAAAGTCAAGAATGAAAATCTATATATGGGGGTGAACTCGAGAGAATCACCTTAAAATTATCAAAACGGTTATTAATCAATAATGCCAGAAGTCAATAATAAAAAAAGATCAAAACTAGTGTTGTAAATAAAAACAAAATAAAATATATATAATATAAAGGATTTATTAAGTGAACTTCTCTTCAATAACTTTTTTTTATTGTTAAATTATTATTATTATTGTGTCAAAACAGCTGGCATAACAAATAACCTCATGATGAAAAATTAAGTGTAATAATAAATTTGTGTAAATCCTTCGTCTTACACTATAACCAAACCCACACTCACATTACATTGGTGGTACACATAACACATTATTATTTTCAAATTACATCCATTGTCTACCTCTTCTTCCGCCAAGTTTTCCTCCCTCTCACCAAAAGGTTTCTATAACTTAATAAACCCCCCAAAATTTAACTCCTCTCCCAGAAGTTTCCTTATAAACTCCTCTTAACCTAAAAATTTTCACAGAAAATCTTTCCTCTTCAATAGTCTCCCACCAACAGAGACTTCACCATTCCCTCACACTCCAAGTCTCCCCCTCCTCCTCCTCTTATGCCTCCTCAAATCTTGTTTAGAGATCGGAAAGAACTAAGTACGCAAAATCTAGCACTAACCTGCAGTCAATTCTTAAATCATTTGGTCATTGGTAAAATACATGACCAGACCTTGCTGAGCATGAGTAGTTTCAAACTTAATAAAAATCATTGCAGAGTCTTTATAATATATTATATATATATATAAATATAATATATATTATATATATATATATATATATATATTATATATATATATATATATATATATATATATATATATATATATATAATATATATATATAAGAAAACTACCTGGAATATGTGCAAACAAACTATGCTAAATTTCCTCTTTAAATAATATGCATAACTATTAACTTATACATGAGACAAGAAATGTGATTCAGACTAAACATTACACACACACAGCACACACACACACAGCATATATATATATATATATATATACGCTATATTATATATATATAATATATATATATATATATAATATATATATAGATCTATATATATATATTATATAATATATATATGATATATATTAAATTATGTAAAGATGAGTTGGCAAGAGACGAACATGACCTTCAAAAAGTGTGATGAACGTATTAGTGAGCAGCAGCGGCAGCAAGTTAAGGTTAAGGGAATACAAAAAAATGAAAGTGATAATAAGTAATAATAAACATGTGCGGATGACAACTTTACCACCACCACCCTTTATTCGTATTTATTGTAGGCTGTGTCTTCTTGTCTGTGAGGGTGTGTGTGTGGCGAGCGTTGTCTATAGGTATGTGTACTTCTTGACCGCGATGGACGATATCTTCGTCTGAATTCGGACTCGCGAGCGACAGGCGTCACCACACACACAAGCATTTACACTACACATACACAAAACGACACGATGATAGACAAACATACTAACAAACGAGAGGCGCGGCTGTGAAAGCAATACCTTTTTATCATTTTAATACGTCTTCAACTCACCTGCCAAACTATATATAATTGACTCTTCCTTCAAAAAGTGCCTCTATAACTAATTTTTTCACTAAATGAGCATTTCGAAATTCAATGATGAGTACTTTGAAATATATTACCCTTACTATAATATATTATATATATATAATTATTATAATATATATATATATATATATATATATATATATATATATATATATTATATATATATATATATATATATAATATATATATATATATATATATTACACGTCTGTCTTTTTAATACTGTAATACTAAGAAAACACAAAAATGTGCGCTAATCTATACAAAAAGAACGCTTTGTATTTCGATGTTTAAGGAAAAATGGAGAAGAGGGGGTGGAGGGATTAAGAAGACCTTTTAGGACTTACAGAGAGAACGAAGGATGTTTTAGTACACTCTAATAGGAAAGGAAGGACGCCACTAATATATAGTTATATATATATATATATATATTATATAGTATACATACATATATATACTACATGTATCTGTTTTTATGCATTATAGATATATATATATATATATATATATATATTTATATATATATATATATATAATAAAATTTATGAGTCTACTCACAGTTAGCGGTTAAATTAGTTTTCTTTCAGCTAATTATTAGCTATAAAATGGCTAACATTAGAGGGGTGAGTGTATTTTCATTACGGTATTAAAATTATTAATTAGAAAATAATATTATAAATGTATTAAATATAAATATTTAATTTTGTATTTAAATTTTAATTAATTTCTGACGTCGAGGAGTTAGCGGAAAATACCCCTAAAACTGGGTTAATTAAATAAACAATACCCAAAAATAAATAACTCACTATAAATATTATAAGCATGATGATCATATTGTTGTTCTGCAAGTATATTACCCCCCGCCATTGTTATATCAATGGGAGGACTGCTCGTATAATCTTCTAATTCGTCCCTCGGTAATGAACTTAAACTTGATGATAACGAAGGACTAGAAGAAGAAGAAGATTCACCACCGAACACAAAATAAGAAGTAGTAGCAACAGACGAACGACTTGTTAGCGGCTGAGACGCCGCGAAGACACTGAGAGAGGTCGTCGGAGTCCTCTCTGAAATTCGTGTGGTAGGAAGACCCGCAAGACCGCATAACAAAGCGCAATCGGAAGATGAGAGGCACGGACTGAGCAGGCGAATAGCGTATACGAGATCCCTACGACGTAAGTGGGCGATTAAAAGAACCAAAGAGGACGGCAGGTCGCCTTTGGAACAACGACGTAAAGTTTGATATGCTCTTTCGGCTTCCACGGGAAGTTCAGCAAAGGAATTTGTACACGAGTTATATCTGGGCATTTTGCGATACCAAGAAACTGGGGAAGAACACTCTGAATAAGAATCACAACGACTGCTACTTTTCCGCCTTCCTACCTCATTCATTGGTTCCAGTTTTATCACAGTTTTATTTCTAGGTGTATAACCGAAACAAATTTCATTTGCGTTTTCGAAACGAAGCTGAATGCTGGGCTCACTACAAAAAGGTCGTGCTCTCACGATCCGCGCGCTTCGATCACTGGCGATCGAATGGTTCGGAAATATTTGATACGAAGGGGCGGAAACGCGTAAAGGACGTCCCATAAAAGCCTCCTTCACGTGTTCATCACTCCCTCCTATGTATGGAGTGGTACTCCGAGAAAAACAAACCATTCTTTCTAATTCAACAGAAAAACATGAAGTAAATTTCCGATTACGTAATTTCGCAGAAGAGAGATCATTAATATTACTCTTAGTCACATCTTCATTGAGAGGAGAAACGGTATCCGAGCCGGATATAAGTGAATATTCACGCCAAAATGGAGGGCTTAAATTCTTAAAAGATAAACCAAACATTATTTTTATGGCATAAGATAAACAAAAGAATAAAAAAACTAAAGTCAACCAAACGCGTCAAAGGAATCACAACTACTGATATTCAAAAGCACTAATTAAAATGAGTCAAGCAACATTCATTTAAATTCTCTCTTAAACCCCACATCCCTTTCATCGTCTCCCCCCCCCCCCCATTCCATAAAAAAATATACAAAACTCAATTTCTTTCATCATTTACAACAGCAGCAACAAAAAAACAAACACAAATATTAGACACTTGGCACCAGAACAAGGTTTGATTCCGGCCTTGTGTTTCAATCAGGAATAATAATAATCCTTGAAGCCGAAGCATCAAATACTGACATTTGTGACGATACTCAACATGATCATAAATAAGATCAAAAAACAAAGTAAAACAAAAACCGCACGCGCATATATATATATATATATAATATATATTATATATATATATATATATGTAAGCGATAAATTATAAATATTATATATATATAATATATATATATATATATATATATATATATATATATATATATTATGTTAAGCTGAAAAACAAATATACACTTATTTACTTAAGTACAATTGTCGACTATAAAGTTCAACAGAAGAGCGCATATAAACAAATAAAGGAAAATATATATATATATATATATATATATATATATTATTATAAATATATATATATATATATATATATATATATATATATTTATAGATATAAAAAATATATATATTATATATATATAATATGATATATATATATATATATAAAGTTTTGCTTTACGTTAAAAATTTGTTGAGTACGGTTAATTAAGTCAGGTTTAATGACATCAATATGGGACAAAGTATCACTTGGCAATGACCAATAATAATATTTTCATTTATTATTATTATTATTATTATTATTAGTTAAATATAATTAATTTTTATTATTATTATTTATTATTATTATTATTATTAAACTAGCAATGTCAATTTTTTTAAATTTATTCTTAATACTTTAATAATAAAAACTTAATTATTTTTTTTAATTTTATTATATATATTTTATTTTAATTCTAAAACAGCTTTAAAAAAAAGATAGGTAACAAAATACGAAGGTAAAAAGATCGTTCACTTAAAAAAAAAAAAAATGAAGGTTTAACTGCTGGTGGCATTAACCGCTTATATATATATATATATAGGATATTATATATATTTATGATAATATAATATATATATATTTATATATATATATATATATATATAATATATTATATATAATATATATATATACTATATATATATAATATATAATATATCATTTAATTCAATAATACATCAATGCTAGTTTAACCTTCCACAAAAAACATTTCTTAGTAGAAGATTGAAGGTCATTGCCCAAATTCATGAAATTTTTTTTTAGTTTCAATTAAATGAAGCTTTTTTGGGGGGCATCTTTATTCGCACTTTTTCATTTTATTTATTTATTTTTTAATTTAATATCAATCCATAAAATAATATATATATATTATATATATATATATATATATATATAATATATACTATATATATTATATATATATATATATATATATATATATTATATATATATAATATATATATATATATATATATATATATATTATATATATATATATATATATATATATATATAAGTATATATATATATATAGTTTTTTTTTTTTGTTGTTCGTGGGAAGATTAATTAATGCTTTGTCAAATCTCACTTCTTTTGTTTTTGTTTATGTAATATAGTGTACGCGGGACAAACTTTAAGAAAGTTGTAGTGTGAAGTTAGCATGTACTTAACTCTAGTTTTTTTCTTTTTACATACAATTTTGTGTATATTATGAAAGTTATTATTGACAAGCCCTGGGGTGCTGTGCAGAATTTTGCATGAAGCATGTTTGACTAGTACAGTCCGATATATATATAATATATATAATATTATATATATATATATATATATATATTTAATATATATATATATATAGATATAATATATTATATATATATAATATACTATAATATATATAATATATATAATATAGATATAATATATAATATATATATTATAATATATATAATATATATAATATATATATATATCAGGGAATCATTACTCACGTTTAGGGGGTCACAAAATTGGACTTTTAATAAAAATGTAGGAAAAAGTAGGAAAAAATTTAAAAAGTTAGGTCAAAAATAGGGCCAAAAATTTACTTAATTGTTCGGGTTATTTTTTGGGATATACTAACTGATTTTTTTCCTAGCATATTTTTGTTAAATATCAAACTTTTATTGTTATTTCGCTTTGTACTGGAAGATTTTTTTGTTATCCCCCAACCAAATGTGCCGGATGAAGTTTCAGTTGAAATTTTTTCAGCCTTCAGTTCAAATATCAAGCTTATTTTTGTTTCCAATTTAATTAATAAAGCCCAGAAAATTATATGCCAAAAAGTATCATCTTGGATGAGTTTTTAAAATTATTCATCTAAAAGTTATGTTCATCACAAAAATGATTGAAAAACTTTACAGTATTTGCGATCTTGAAAATTTAATCGTCTCTCAAGGCTACATTGATCGAAAAAGGTAATTGTAGGTAAGCTAGCAAAAATCAACTGGAACCCTGGATGAAGCAATGGGTTTTTATTTTTCTTTTATTTTCTTTAAAAATAACGCTTACATTAACAAACTAGAAAAAAATGAAAAAAAAATATGAGACACAAATTTTCCAATGATTAAAAGAATAATTTTTTATAATTTTGCTTGGCTTTTGTTGTTTTTGCTTGATTTGCACAGTAGTAGTCATTCACTAATTTCATTCTTCTGAATCTTCTTTGCCTCATTTCTTGATTTCGGCAAGCAGTGGTTCCTTTCTCATCAACTTTGTTTGCAGCATGTACTGCCTTCAAGCAATAGTCATAGCCTCATTCTGTAGACCTTTCATGACTCATTAATCTCTTAAACCATTCTTAGTCCTTACAATGAGTTGCATCAGACAAAGAAAAGTAAACTTGTAGTTATGATGTTTGTTGTAGCTTTAGCTTCTTTTCCCTGAAGAGATTTTTCTTTGAAGACAGCTTATTTCGTTTCTCGTGATTTCCTTTCAAAAATTTTCTTTGTCATTTCAAACAGCTTTTGTTTTTTCCAATGGTCTTCCTCTTTTTTAGGTCCCGATTACGTTTTTATGGTTCCTCCAATGCTTTCTAAATAAAGGATAATGAGCACTGATTCCCTTCCTAATGAAGCCTTTGTGATATTGGGCACCTTATGAAACTTCATACGAAATTTCTTTAGTCATCTGTGATGGGACCTGTGAATGCCAACTAACTGATGCCACTGAAAAAAGGTTGGTTCTGGAATCTTGTAAAGGTAAATAATGGATGTCTGGTGAAAAGCAACGTTCAACATCAGCATTTCCATGTGGAATGATGAGGAGAGCTTTAACCAGACTCATCAACTGAGAGATACTCCATCTTACTCCAATACTGATCAACCCTGATTTGAATTTTTTCCTTTTTCCTTCAACTTCAATACACATTGGGTGAAAAAAGTAAAAAAAAGTAGCGAAAAGTAATACATTTTCTTCAAAAAAAAGTTAGCACATTCTACTGCCAGTAGTGAAAAAGTAGGGGAAAAATAGGAAGAACATGTACCTGGGATATATACATATAGATTGTGTATATATATATATATCTATATATATATATATATATTATATATAATATATATATAATATATATTATAAATATAATATATATTATATATTATCTAATATATATATAATATATATATATATTATATATTACTATATCACAAAAAACACTGTTATTAATAATTCAAAAAATAAAAAAAAATTGATAAATTCAATTTTTTTTGGTTCATTTTATAAAGATTCAAACGGGCAGCGTAACCTTCAGCTAGTATACGCCATTGGAATTTACATGTTGAACTAAGTTACCCGACAGTTTATGCCTGAAAACTATAAGGTAGTCTTGATAAAATAAAACTGTATTTGTCCTGTCTCAATCAGATCTAGATCCATTTAATTTATTAAAACTAAGTAATATTTATATAGTCCTAATTAAACCCAAAAGAAGGTGCAAATAATATCAGCATTAAGGTTTTTTTTTAAGAGACAATTCTTCAAACTTATAACTTTAATGTACCTAAAATATGGCTCTCACAGGAATGAAATCATTGGTTGTGCTTTTAAATATTATTAATTTTTTATCGCTACTAAATCACCATCTTAGTATTAGCAGCAGAACTACAAGCAATATACGAATCTTATGTTAAAGATCTAAACTTTACAACAAGAATGATAATTTTACTGATTCTCTTTCTACGATTGACAGTAATAGAAGAGGTTATCAACTTATTAATTGTTTATAAAACATCTTACTTACTGTGTGCGTTTAAGAGGAAGACAAATACAATTAATTTGGCTTCCAGAAAATGGAAATAGCACTGCATGAAATAAATGTTGTAGAAAAGGATTTTTGTAAATTCCTACTACATTGAAGTATTAAAAAGTTGAATTAAAATATTTAAATAAAAATTTCCTATGGTTTATGCAAATTAATTTGTATCAGCGTTAGAGTAAAGTAATATGACCAAGATTGTTGTTCGTCTAGTACATATGGACATAACAAACTACCTAAAAAGTTATACTTAGTTTTAATTATACTTTTAAAGTTATAATTAGTTTTTTTTATTAATTACACTTGACTGTTCTTCATTTTCAGGAAGATGTTATCATTATGTTTTCAACAAGAGTTATTTTAAGACATTTTTATCGACTCTTATTTATGAACCGAGGAGAGAAAAGCTACAAACAAATGTCCTTAAAATTATTTGGCTTTTAATGAATTAAATTCCGGTTGGAATTTACTCTTTGATATAAAACAGGTATTTCCTTTTACTTTATTCAATATACTTTTATAAACAAATTAAAGTGTAGTAGAATAGGATAAAAGCACCAAGTCTAGCACGTGATACAGTGCCATACCTATCGCAGGTTCGGTGAATATATCAATAAATGAATGTTGCTTTGGTTGGAAGTTAGAAGTTTATTCAACAACTAAAGACTCGACAAATTTCTTCATATTCAGATGTAGAATGAATTAAGAATTTATCAACTGATAACTAACAGAATAAAAAAAAAAAAAATTTTTTATTATTATGTCACAAATGCTGCTTTGGAAATTACAAGTACTCTAGCTTACTTAAATTTCAAGTTTTATTAGGGACAAGAACTCTAGAGTTATTAGATTGAGATTGTTCTAGTTTTATACTTCCCCCAAAATAATCTATAATTTTTTTTTGGCAACTTATCAATCGACACTCTTTTCTGTCAGTTCACACTTAAACTGTTAAAATATACTATAAAAGGATAATTATTATAATTATACATAATTATTCGCTATTGAAATGATAATTTAAAATTTAACATTACAAATAAAATTAATATTTGCGTATATATTACTTTTGTAATTACTGTAGTGGGTTCTATCTAATTAGATTTTCGTAGTAACCAGATAATATATATTATATATAATATAAAATATATACTATGATATATATATATATATTATATATATATACAATTATATATATATTATAATATATATATATATATTATAATATATATATATATATATATATGATATATAACTATATAATAACGAAAAATAAAATATATAAATATAATTTTTAGTTTTAGTTTCAAATCCCTATAGGCCTATAAATAAAACATAGATTTTAGGTCAGTACCGTTGTTTTAAAACCAAAAACAACAAAAACTATATATATATATATATATATATAATATAAATATGATATCATATTATATATATATAATATATATAATATATAATAATATATATATATTATATATATATAATATATATTATATATTATATATATAATATAATATTATATTATATGATTAATATATAATAATAATATATATATATATATATTATATATATATAATATATATAATATTTTATATTAATATATTATATATATTATAATCCTATAGTTACTAATAATCCGATAATTTTATTTTACAATTTTTTTTTTGATTATATTGATAGTATATGATATTAACATAAATTAAAAATATTAAGAGAAAAAAATTACAAAAAATTTTTAAAATATAATTAAAATTTAAATAATAAAGTAAGCAAGAACGTACATTCTGCATGAGAAACAAAATGTTTTTTTTTTGATAGTGTTTTAAAATTGAGAAGAATTTTTAAGATAGAGGTAAAAAAAATTGTGTTTGGGTGTTTAGGTGTTAATTCGGTTTTTTTCCTTATGTTTTTTCATTTCATATATAGATTTCTATACAAATATACCTGAACTAGGCGGGCGAGTCCTCTAAACTAAAAACCTATACCTAACTAGATGGATTCTACTGTGCCCTACTGTTTTTCTCTGTTAAGTTATTTCACTAAACAAGGATTTTGCATTCAAAAAAGATCACGAGCTTTTTACCCATCGGGGGAAAGGGGAGTAACTGCCAAACGTATGATGCTTAGAAAAGTACGATTTTATTAAAAACCTACCTTTTCCTGGTATGTGGAATTATAGGATCCCATTATTAGATTTATTAATGGAAGTTTATTGTAAAGAGGGTTTGTGTGAAAGTCACATTTTCTTTAATATAATAGATGAAAAAACAATTAAGATAATGTCAATGTATAATCCACATAATTCAATAAATATTAATACTATATATAATATATATCTACATACATTAGAAAAAGATATATTATATATATTTAATAATATTATTATAAATATAATATGATAATAATATAAAAATATTTATTTAATATAACATATATATAAGCTATCAAATAAATAAACAAAAATATCAGAGGTCGATGCCTTTATAAAATAAAATAAAATAACCCTAAAAGGCTACAAAGACTTATCAACCCAATAATAATAATAATAATAAAATAGAAATACAAAAAATAATAAATTTCCAAATAAAAGAATTTACTCCACACTTCAAGCAGGCTTACAATATCGAGAGAAAGTAATAAATAATAAGGGTTATCAAATTTGCATTAATTATTATTATTGATAAAAAAAATGTCAAAACTTTTAATGCAAATAACAAAAATAAAATTAATCAATAATAAATAATAATAAATCAATAATGACTAATAAATTAATTAATATAATAATATAATTAAATAATAATAATAATAATAATAATTACGACGCAATCGAACTATTTTGAAAGGTAAATAAAATTCAACAAATCCAGTAACAATCTAATTTAACTACAATTACCTTATTTCAGTAGACTACTACTACAAAAGGAATAATAATTTACGGGGGGAAAAAAAAACTAAATATTTAGATTTAACGCGTAAAAAGAAATTCTTAAACACAACAGGCATTTAAAAGAAACAAAAAAAAAAAAAAAAAAACACCACACACACACACAACACACTTTACCGCCACAATTCAACCATGAAAATTCAGCCCACCAGCCTTGCTAGTTGCAGTGCTGAATGTTTTAATTTTTTCTTTTTTATATATTAATTTAAAATTAAATAACCGATAACGTATACTGTTCATCATCATGGATGAATATAAAATTAGGCTACTAATATATATATATATATATATTATATAATAGATATATAGTAATTATATATATATATATATGATAATATTATATATGATAATATATATATAGTATATAATAACTATTTATATATATATTAATATATATTATATATATAATATAATAATATATATATAATATATAATCTATATATATATAATCCTCAATCGCCCTAATTTTCACCTCCGCAGACAGAAAAGGGAAAATAAACCACCACCCAGTAACGTCGATGTCAGTACACTTCACTAATAAAATTCTACCAACACTGGCTTATATATATCCTATAGGGGACACACACACTTGCAATTTACCCCACTAAAGCAATCAACGGAAAGAAGTGCATTGAAAACCCTTTCAGACAGCAAGCTCTTTCAAGATAAACCCTCAGTTGTTTTCAGCCAATAAAGGTTGTCATCGAAGTATTCATGATTGCAAATGTACCAAGCGTCAATCTTCATTACAATATAGATGTCTTCTGGTATTGTCCTCTCAAAAACTGTCTCTACAGTATAATAACCAGTCTATTCCAATTAAAAACAAAAACACTTCCAATAGGAAATCATCTGAACATGACTGGTACTCAATTCTACAGCAAAACTCTGGCCCTTGACCATCCATTACATCTTACCTTACTCAACAGTATGCCTGTTCACACTTCGTTCAGGACATCATCCCTCACTCCAAGAACTCAAAGATAGATTTAACAAAGCCCCAAAGTTCGTTCTGTCACAATTGCCTGTTTCCTATTGCGAGACCGTGGAACAGCTTATTGTGGATTGCCCATCCTCTCATGGGAGAGTTGGTGAGAGCCGGAAAGGAAAAGTGTGGTGAGGTGAATTAAATTTAAAACACATTGGCCGCCATGTGACCCACCGGTGGGTCACAACTTGCCTCGGCACTGGTGTTGTGTGACCGCCAGGTGGTCTCTTTTGTTTTAACTTTGAAAGGTTGATATTTTTTCAGCACTTTGGAAAATATCTTTTATATTTGTCATGGCACCTTATAAATGATTGTTCTTCATCCACATAAAAGGATTTTTTGAAATTTTTTGAATTTGAAGAAATAAGAAAATGGCCTACAGGATTTATTGATAAACACATGTAAATGAACATAAATAAGTTATTTTTAGGGTTTATGCAGCAAAATTTTTATTTCAACAAATCTCTAAAGAAAATACCATTCAAATTTCAATCAAAGAAGAGAAACGTGACCTACCCGTGTGGCACAATATGGGATAACCTGGGTGCCGTGAGACCACCGGTGGACACAGGGTAAATAATAAAAGTGGCAAAGTTTCAACAAATATTGTAATAAACTATCAGAATAAAAAATTTGAACTATAAATCGATTGACATGACTTCCCCCCCACAGCATCAGAGAATTTTGGTTCTGGGGAATTGATATGGATCTGAGTTATGAGCGTCTTTTTGCATAGTGGTTTTCATCATTTGAAAATTTTAATTTTTTAGTAATAAATTTGATGAAATTTTGATTAGATTGTTTCTTATGTACAATTACATAATAAATGCATATATTACAATAAGTTTATACATTTTAAAAATCCTTCATTTATTTTCATAGTTACATAGTAACATAACGAACTCTTCATTTATTTTCATAGTTACATAGTAACTAATATTCTATGAATATTATATATATAAATGATATATATATATATAGTATATATATATATCTATATATCATATATATAATATATAATATATATATATATTCTATATATATAATATATAATATATATATAAAAAGTTAAGCTGTTCTATATAGCTCCTACTTAATTACGAATAGTATGATATGGTAAACTGTGGCAATGCCACTACCAGCTGGTTACTGCTGTTATCCCCATCACCTAAGGAGCCACTTTTGATAGCTTTTGGATAAATTGAGAAAAAAAAATAGATTTATAGGTCACATGACCTACAAAACATCAAATTTTTTATTTGACCTATGACACCTAAAATTCTGTGGAATCAGAAGAACCGCAGCAGACTGCCAGAGGACTTCATTTAGAAAGAGCCAGGGAAGCATTTTGTAGTCCCTATCGCCAAGCGTTTGAATTCTACTTACGATTCACTAAGGCTATTAATTCAACTTGTTTCAAGAAGGCATACTGCCAGCATTTAACTGGATCATGATGCAGTTAAAAGTTGTTAAAACTCCCATTTGATTTTCTTATATAAAAAAAAAAGTAGACCAGGTCTATGCCACTGGCTAAGGAGATTGGACGTCCTACAGGAAGAGCAACAGACCCGGTATCTTATGTACCCTCTGCCACTGTAACCCCCAGCAATCCAAATTACTCGTGTGAAGAAACTGAAAAACAAAGAATAAAAATCACTTTAGTTCTGCGAACCGCTCGTGGACGCTTAAAAATTGAAGCATGGGAAGAGGTTAGACTTCTTTTAAATGACTTTGATTGCTAGCTGCTGTTTGCATTTCACCTTGTTTTTCGTCTAGACTGATAGAGCAGACGACGATACCCATGTCGCTAAACATTAAAGAGACCAGGAGGCGCCCCTTGGAATATCCCTCAGAGGAGGTCTGAAGATGTTAGCAACAGCTAGCAAAAAGGGGAAGGATATCGAAGCTAATTTTCTCGTCTTGCATGATTACATTCTGAAGAATATCTGGACAGTCGATAAATTGACCAAGTTGTAAGGCCGCAAAACTATGATTAAGGAGTGGCTGGAAGATAACTGAAAAAAAAGATAATTTGACACAATTTATTAATGAATCTATTTTCTTCATGACCGATGTTGTGTTAAATTATAACAAGGCCATCCCTTCGTCGTGTCTTCGTTGGCAGCCATCAAGTTCGTCAATACAAAAGACGTTTTCAGTTCAGAGAGCCCCGCTCTCGATGCCTAACATGGAGCTACTTGTGCTTCTGAGAGCTAATAACATTGTTTCGGTTTTATTATATTTTTATTAACGACCATCATTTTAACATTGATACATTTATTTATTTTTTAAATTAAAGGGCAAATGTTATGTTGAAACAGTGTGATATCAGTAGAAAGAAAGTGTGAGAAAGAAGTCACGATTGAGCTCCTATTTTTGTTTAAGTGAAAATATATCATAAAATATATAATAATAATAGATAATAATAATAATAATAATAATATTAATAATTTATAGTGTTGTTACATCCAAAGCCAGACTGCTTATTAAAGTTGTGGACATACAAATTAAACCAGGCAATAAAACTAACCTAAAAATCTAGCACACCCCCCAGGAGTTTGGGGTCTACCGTGGATAGACGCGCATCTTGAAAAGAGAAAAATATAAAAAATTGATATAGCTACTCCGAAATCGCAATAGCCGGCTGCCGCCACCATTTCCACGAACGATAGCAATGGTTTAACTGTAACTCATTATTTACAAAGAAACAATTATTTTTTCCACTAACGAAGCTAACGAAAAGTTACTCTTTTTGGTTCTTTACTGTAAAGACAAAAGAACTATGCATTTACATATCGACTCTTTCGATATAATATTGCTCCTAATATGAAAATGTGGTTGGTTCAAAGTTAAGTCGTAGTTAAATATTAAAGTATATTGCATTTGAAGTTTTAACGTGTTATCATTTCGAATATTAAATGTATAGCATTTGGAAGTGTTAAACGTGTTATCAATTTTTTCCGAGGAATATTTGTAAACATATTGAATACAGTCCTGTAGTATTACCACATTTAAATAATAATTAAATTTATAATAACACGAATTAATTATGAAATATGTCACAAAATATGATGACAGTCGTGAGCGGCGCACGGAATCAATTTTAAAACACTTTATTTTCGTTCTTAGGTAATTGAATATATATAGATATATATATATATATAATACTTATAAAGTATATATAATAATATATATAAATATATATATATATATATATGTATATATAGTATATATATATATATATATATATATACGTATAATAAATATAATATATATATATATATATATATATAATATAATATATAATATATAATATACTATATCATATATTATATTATATTATAAATGATATAATATATATAATATATATATATTATAATAAAATAATAATAATAAATAATTAATTACATTGCGAAATAATAAAAAATAATAAAAATTAACTATATTCAGTTTATTCACCTCTGTACATGTTTATAAAATAACATTTTCAGAAAAACTATCGAACCGTTGAGAATAATAACTAATCGAAAAACTATAGATTATTGTAAATATAAAAATGCTATCGATAATATGATCGAAAAAAATATTGATAGTTTCGACTAGTTTTTGGGCATCCCTAATTCACTGAAACAAAGATACTCCACTCCGTTAAAAGTATATTAAATTCTTAGGACTTCAAATACACAATTGTAAACTTAAGAGAATTTTAAAATATTCCAATCATAGTAGTTTCTATACTATTGAATGGAGGAAAACAATTAGGAAATTTCTCAAGAATCATCAATTAAAAGGCAACTTCCTTAATTCTCCATTGTCAGTGAAAAAACTCCTCCCCTCCCCTCTCTCTCTCTCTCTCTCCTGTTAAACTCCAATCAAATATATTTTGCCTTCAAGAGATAAATAATTGACATTTAAATCGTATAATAAATGACGACGAATTGGTGATGATACAACAAATGAATACTTAAAAATTATAAGATAAATATATTTAAGCCACTAATTTAGTTCAAGTAACGAACTTTGTAAATTTAAAATCTTTCAACTCACTTTCTTTAATTCAATTATAATTCCCAAAATAATAAAAGTAAAATAAATACATCATTTTATTAATTAATTAATTAATATTTAACGGTAAACTCAATTTATAAAAGATTTTTATGAAATCAAAACAAAAAAGTATCTCCATACGAATGAAGAAAAACGATTTTAATAATTATAAAAAACGAAGATTAGCAATATTTTAAAGGATAACTAAGCTTTTCGTTTTTTTTTTTTGTAAGAACAAAAAGATAAACCAAAGACTTGCTTAGATAATATTTTTTTTATTTCTTTTACAATTGAAATACTATTTTTTTATGTTCTAGAGTGCATGTGTTTCAGGGGTAAATATAAATTGAGAATTTAGTTTATTAAGCATCATTTACCTTAATTCGCTCATGTAATGATGTTATGGAGTTTATTTAACTATTCATGTGATATTTTTTAAAAGTTGGATAAAAATAAATAAATACTGACAATTATTTACAAACGGAAAATAAAAATATCCCCACCCACGCCAATTTTTTTTCCCTTCACTATCTTATTAAAGGGCAGTGAAAGTGCATGACTAAGTTGAATATATATATATATTATTATTATATATATTATATATATATATATTATATATAATATTATATACAACATATTATATAGATGACAGAATATAATTTTATAATATTTGCTAATTGCGAATATATGAGATGAACAGAATATAATTTTATTTAATATTTGCTAATGCGAATATTAATTACGTACTACCAGTAATGTGCCACTTTTTATACTAAAATAAGTGGATAAAGTATTTGCTTAGATTGTTTTAAGTTTTTTGTGATATAAAATTGAATTGAATAAAATACTTTAAATTTCCTATGTTTCCACGATGCAGAACGAGGGGCCCACTCTTGCACGCATCTCACCAACCTCCACCCTTCGAAAGAGGAAAACCATTTTACCAATTTTTAGAGCTACAATTGATAGCATAGATAGATAAATTTATCGAAAGGTTAAACTTCAAAAAATAATAAAATTTTAGCTCTCTCTGAGAACTTATTCTACTATGTTTTTCATCATAGAGCATACCAACAACACTGAAGAGATGTTCACAACACTTCATAGCGAATAAGCAAGGCAAGTCCTTGTTAACTGTGAAAGATCAGGATACGTCTCCTCATACAAAAAAGGTGTTTGTTCATCAGGAAAAATGCAGTTCCCTTTTGACGTACTGGTAGACGATTTTTTTATGCCTGCCCAGACAGCTGATCATTTTCATCATTACTACTTGATTGTAGAATTGCAATCACGACTTCGGTGACAGTGGTGATTGGGGATGGTTTTGAAGAAACGTTTGCCGTGCTTTGTTTATCTTGGAACTATTTCACTCGTATTTTTTAATTTCTTCACATTTTCGCCCGACGCTGACTTTAACCTTCTCCGTAAAAAGTTGAGAAGTGAAATAATGTTCGTTTTGCTTTGGGCTCAAAAAAACGTAGCTATGGAATACAAGTCGTTGCTCTCTCTGAAAGCGAATCTTTTGTTAATTTATCTCTATATAGTCTATCTCATCACAGTCAAACAGTCAGATACATTAAGTTCTTGCACCCTTATCATTATTTGCAGTGCTACTCCAGCTTGTGGTAACGCCATGTATTACTGAAATTTTGAAAAATTAATTCAGACTTGTATTTTCATTAGTTCTTCTTGAACTATTGTCGAATGATTAAAATGTGCCGCAATTGATCTACATTTTGAGAGAATTTCACTGACTGTTGTTGGAGATTTCACACCATTAGATATCCCTCCTCCTACTCTCAGGTTTTCTATGTCTCTTCCTGCGATTACGCATCGGGTGCATGGAATTCTGATATCAATGTACGTCAGGAAGGCCCACTGCCTGCGGAACACCATCTAGATTCTAGAGATAGTGACATAGAGTAATGGAATGTGACGAAGATGGACCTAAGATATTCAGCCCGAGTGACTTTCAAGGAGTGTTTCAACACAACACACAATAATTTTGGCGTTTCTCAATCTTTTGGTCTAAGGTATTGACTGAGTCAGAGAGAACCGCCCCCCCAAAAAAATAACCTAAGTCCTGACCATCCGTGTCCTGTTAAGAATGCGCGCTTGATAGAAAATTATTAATTTTGAAACTGTAGGTTTAACGTAGTCAAAACATTTCTCACAAAGAATCAATTTCGGTAGAACATGTTCATTTAACGTAGTGGAGAAAGGCACTATTATTTGAAAATCTCCCTGAGAATTTTGAATCTCCCTAAAATTGAGTATTTGCCTTAAAATCTTTTCTCCCTACTTACTATCCATTTGCATCACTTGTACTACTCCCACTAATGGAAATTTTCAGTCCCTTTTGAAATCTTACTACTTTTCATGAGACTGTTACTTCTTCCCATCCAAACGCTGAGGTTCTCTATTTAGAGGTTTTCAACATACCCCATACCGGGTCGTTGGGCTCCTCATAATGATGCAGGTTAAGAGAAGGCCAAAACATTCAGTATTTTCAATGATCTGAAACATCTACTTAAGGAACCTGCACACTTCCCAGATGGAAGAAACCAATTCTTGAACTTGCTTGACTTATGCTTCACCAGTACTCTTTTCGATATAAATAGACAATTTCCCTCTTATCGGTAACTCTTGACCACAATCTCGTAGCTCTTAAATACATTACTTTCTCTGAAGCAGCTCCACCATACCGTAAACGTACTTTCTATCACTTCAATCGGGCTAATTGGGAGTCATTGTTTCGCTTATTTACTAACTATTATTGGAATGAATCATGCTTTGACTCTGAGGACGCTTCAGTCACTGCTGAAAAAGGTAGGGGCCGTGTTGACGGATGGGATGAGCAGGTTCATTTCATCTTCAACTATATCTTTTTCTCCCCAAAATCCATGGTTTGACAGAGTCTGTTCTCGTGCCATTCATGAGTGAGACATCGGGTATCGGGCATGGAAAAACGCTCGTTCTCCTACCACTCTTAATAATTTTCATTCTGCTAGAAGTCCTTGCAGTAATGTTATTCAACAGGCTAATCGCACTTTTGGTAAAAGAAAGTGTGCCAGCTCCTTGGTTCTCCTACTGATAAGAATTTCTGATCTCTTGCCAAAAATATCTCTAACAACTTTTGTAAATCTGCCTTTCCTTCTCTTATGCACTCTGACGGATCTGTAGCTAACTCTCCTTCTGAAAAGGCCAATCTCTTCAGCCTCCTTTTCTCATCCAATTCCACCCTGAACGATTGGTGAACGACATGGTGTCCCGTGTCCCATGTCTCTACCTGTGATTACACAAAATCAGGTTTACGAGAACGCCAGGAAGGATAATGAAGAGGACAGCATTCCTCCCCGTGTTCTGAGGGAGTGTGCTACTGAGCTGGCGCCTGTTCTTGTTCAACTCCATTCTCTATGCGTTAGTACTAATACTTTTCCTCAATGCTGGAAGCATGCAAATGTTCAGCCGATCCCGAAAAAAGGTATCCGTTGTGATCCTTCAAACTATCGTCCTTTAACTCTGACTTGTATTCTGTCTAAAATCTTGGAAACTCTCCTTTCCTAGATCATCTGGAGTTTCATTCCTTTCTTTCTTAATATAAACTGATGACATACTTTCCTATCTCACAGACCTATGGCCTTCTGCCCTTAGGGACTATGGGGAGTCTTGTGTGGTGGCGTATGACATATTGAAAGCTTTCAACCGAGTATGGATGCGGTACTCTATCCTCTAAGCCCCCTTCCTTTGAGTTTCCTACTTTTCTTTGCCTACTCATCAAGTTTTCTCTCTGATCACTCCAAATCAGCACTCACTGATGGAGTGACCTCTTCCTCCTTCCTTGTTAATTGTGATGTTCCTAAATGATCTGTTTTATCTCAAACTTTATTCTTGCTTTTCATCAACGATCTCTTCAGCTGCACTTCTTCCCTGTTTCACTTATGCCGATGACTCAACTCTCCATTCATCAACTCATTTCAAATCTGCTCCCTCTTTGTATTCTCGAGTCCCTCTCATCTTCAGCTTCGATTCTAGTTCTTGCCGACCTGAATGGGTCCAACTCACGGAAGAAAGCTTCAACCTTATAAACTTCAACTTTAAAATTCCATCTTCTTCATATCGCCCTCTCAAATACACCTCCTAGCTTTCTTCGATGTTCTAACGTATAAACCTGTGAACAACAAACATCTTGGCAGAACTAAACAAAAAAATTGGTCCATGGAAACCTCAGATCAGCAACCGGTTGCTGAGGTGGCCTCAACGAAGCTTGGGACGTTCTGTTTCATGGTTGCGGGAATCTTTTTCCGCTCGCACAGCTATCCAGCTATATAAGGCCTTAATCGCCCTTGTTGAGTAACTCTTCTCGCTCTGGGTGGCTCAGGCTCCACTTCTCAATGGATAGGAGTCGAGTCTAAAGCTAAGAGAACTAATAAACGTCCCTACTCCAACTTCTTGATTCCTCTATCTCTTTTCTATAGTACTACAACTGCAGATGCTCTGAGAGTTGGCTGCTCACATTTTACCTCCATTGCGTCGCCCACGTGGCACAAGGGGTGCCTTGCTCTCGCATGAAATTTTGCGTGAGCATTGAAAACTCCCCAGATTAGTTCGTGGTGGTGCTCCTCCTGTTCAACACAGTAACTCATTCTGTAAACTTCAAAAAAAGTAAATTTCTTAACAAATCCGTAAACCTTATTCGAACCCACTAGGGATAATTTTATCTTTAATATTTGCGAAATGTCAATGTTACTATCCAAAAAATTATCTCTATTTCATGGAGTATTAATAAAACATTCGAAACCAAATTGAAAAAAAAAGAAGAAAAAAGTATAAATAAATAATTCATATATGAATAACTATAATATTATCATGATCATCATCCGAGTCCTCAAACATCTTTTCAATCAGGGTATCATAATCATAAGGTATATCTGAGGAAAAGGAGTCAGACTATGACTCATAGTCGAAAGCAGACCTTTCAACATTCTTGCTCTCCTGGATGTCTTTAGACTTAGTTTTCTCAGACTTCAGTCTTTATGGAAGGTGACGAGGGTACGTGTGACGCTACTGAACAGACCATCCACCATGACGCATATTACACCTAAATGAGAGTGCTAGTCCAAAGAATATTTGGAATCATGAGTTTGATGACTACTTCCTAATTTACTATGAATCTCTGGCAGTTTCAGATTTCGACTGGCAAATACTAGTTTTTATGCATGCTCCCTTTTCCATCATTGTGTTGCATCCTCTATAATGTCACTGCTACATTTTATACAATTCAGTATATGTTGCTTTTATCTTGTCCCCTTATTTGCAAAGGAATAAACTTGGGTTTCTTTTCTTCAAGGAAAATTTACTTAATCACTAATCAAATAAGTAAAAAACAAATAAATCTTAAAATAAATATCTATTTACTATGTCCTGTTTCATGTAATAGACAAGATTAGTCCTAAATAATAAACTGTACCTTGAGCCAGGATTTACTAGATTTAAAAGATTTTTTCTGAGCCTGTTCAATCTGAATAATTATTAGTTATATATAAATCTAATTCAAAGATTAGGTATATATGTGGTTGCTAGAATGCCAGTTGTCACAGCCTACATACATGCTCATGCTGGATCTGGTCAGTTTTAGACCTGTAAAATACGTGTTATGAACATGTAAAAAAGTGCAATGCCAGTAATATACTGAAAACTCTCAACTCAAGTTCTCAGCTCTTGCGAGTCGATAGTTTTACTCCTAATGGTAATTAATTAAGTCATAATATAAAATATGATTGGTATAACAAGAATGATGAATTAATCTATTCACAAATTACAATTCTTTACCAACTACTAATTATCACTGTGAAAGAATATTCTAAATGGAGTCTATAAAATTTTCCATATTAATATAAACAATGGTTGTTGTTAATAGTTGGTTACAATAATAATTTTTAAAATACAAATGTTTTACTTCCTAAAACAAGTGCTTTTGGAGTTATTAAAGATAAAATACTCATCGTTTTTTAATATTTAAAAAGAAAAAAAAAATTATAACTAGTTGTAAGCCAAAATATTTTAGATTATCTGATTGTCATTGAAAAGAAAGTTAACATACTAGAAGTAACAAGAAGAAATTGACATTAATTTTTAATTACACTTAAGAACAAACACCCTTTTCAAGATTTGGGTACTCCAAAGAAACAGGAACAGTTTTTTATCTCCTCTTGTAAAACAGAAAACTAATTACGAAAAGCATTCCCCATCCTATAAAATAGTTTTCATAACCTAGTTAGGCGTTTAGCTATGTATCGCCTTTCCTAGGCTTCCGAGTCTTCCTTCTAATTATGGTATAAAGATTAAAAATATGATCAAGTTCTAATTATATATC
Organism: Trachelipus rathkii; assembly: GCA_015478945.1. Classification (NCBI taxonomy): domain Eukaryota; kingdom Metazoa; phylum Arthropoda; class Malacostraca; order Isopoda; family Trachelipodidae; genus Trachelipus; species Trachelipus rathkii. The sequence continues at coordinate 42,718 of JABUQX010011668.1, read as the reverse complement.
AACAGATCTCCATCACCAACTCTCCTTACCCCATACTTCATCTTATACTATAATAAATTTTAGTTAATCCATCTGTTGTCCTTATGCAATTTGAAATTCCCACTTTTCCTTATTTAAGCTAGTTGCCAACGATAAGCCTGTGAATTCAAAAGTATAATGCTAACAGATAGTCTAACATTTTAGTTTTTCTTCGGTCTTCCTTGGCAATATTTTCCTTATTTTATAGCAGGTATGGTCAACAGGTCGATAGCGGGCGTATTCGTATATTCTATTTTCCATTTAAAAAAACAAACAAAAATAAAACTAGAAAATGAAATAAAAATTGCGCTATGTGGTGGGGGAGGAATTCGAAGGAGTTTTTTTTGGACATATGTTAGTCAGGGAAAAGTATCCAAGTATTAAAAAAAAAATGTTGTGACTATACCTATTCTTGTTTTGATCCAAATATTTATGTGAATCACTTTTTCATATTTAAAATTAACAAAGACAAATCATATTGTTTACAGATTCCAATACGGAAGAATCATTCTGCTTATCCTTGTCGGCATATAGTACATACCCCACTATAATTGTTTAGTTGCAGTTTGGAAGACACTTTTAAATTATTTAACTTTTAATTATTAGCTATCCTTTTTAACTTGTAGATAATATGTTGCTTTATACTTTATCTTTAAACCCCCAACCCTCCTGTTATCAATCAACCCAACGAGCTTGAATATGTTAATTTGCAAAGTTGATAGGCCCAACCCTCCTGTTATCAATCAGCCCAACGAGCTTGAATATGTTAATTTGCAAAGTTGATAGGTAGTCTGTGTGACTAATTTTTTAAGTAAAATATCGATCCCAACAACAAACAAGTTAGCTACCCCTGTTCTATACTATAGCTTTACTTATATACGGTTACATTCAACAGTATTTTATATACAAAGTATTTACTACCAAAGTGAGTATCAGAAATTTTGGAATTTCTTCATCGGAATCAGAAATTATTTTTTTCATGGTCCCTGTCCCATCACTAAATAATATTTAAATCTTACTGTAAAAATAAACAACAAATTAATATAAGTATCCAAAAACTGTAAAACTGTGAATGATCAAGAACCATAACTTATCTCTATGATTCCTAATTTACATATTAGAGCTCACGTTATCCTCCCAAGTTGTTCAATAAGAAAAAATTTATTTAGCCCACTTTGAAGGTAAATTTTAAGATCAAACAGAACCAATAACAATCATTCTCTTACCATGAATACATCGATTCAAAAATATAATATTTAACACTGATGTTGACATATGATGATAAAATCATAAATCATATACCTTTGAAATCATATTTTAACACTTAATTTAAAGAGGTTTTACAAAGGAAAAAAATAAATATATTCTTCTATTCTGTTCCCTCCTCCTTATAGAGTTTCGATCCAATATTTATTCTGTCAATTTTAGGGCAAAACGCAACATCAATATAAAACAACAAAATTTGGCCATTTTATAACTTGAAACATTCATGTTAGCCTTACTAGTTCTTAGATAGCTTCTTTTTCTCTTTAAATTATACAAGTTCTTTGATTAAGTCAATTTCAAACCCCAATCTTTTAAATATTTATTATACATAATCACTCAGGCTTTCCCCAATTATATCTTGTTTTATATCTCACCTTCTTTCACCCTAATTTGCCCTTACGTTAAAAAGATGAGGTAAAGACTAAAAAATCCAGGCTAAGGAGTCTCTAAGCCGGTAATTCTTCTGAAACTAACACTAGAATGAGAATTTCGGCATCCATGTTAGCCTAACGAATAGAATGACTGTACAGTTACAATAATTTTAAAAAGTTTTTTTTATATTAAATAAGCAAGCATAAAGAATAGATTACTTTAGAGAACCTTTTTTTTTTCCTATAAATTAAACTTTTAACAAAGAATAGGTTCCATTATCAGAGCTGCAACCCTAAAAAAAAAAAAAAAACTATTAATAGTGCATGCCTGTCTAGTTATTGAAAAATATTCACTTTTACAGGCTATCATAATGATGAAATTCACCTTTTTCTGCATTTTACTCTAATCCTGAAAAATCAATTTTTAATAAGGTAAATTTCTTTCTTAATGAATATTCTAATAATATAAAATAACATTGCCTTTCATTGTGACCACATATTATTAGATTTCATTGCCAAGGAGATAAGCAAATGGCAAAAAATTTCAGAAATTAAAAACAAATTAAAAATCTAAAAAAATATGTGTTATCCAGACTAGTCACGAATACATTTTCATACAAATACACACAATTAATTAGCAACACTAAACAAATCATAAAACATCAAACATCATAAATCATAAAAGTTTTATAAACTTGTTATAAGTAAAAACGCCAAATATTTATAAATTCAACTTCCTTACTACATAAAATCTACAGCTCTGGCTTTACTCAACAACCTTCAACTCCATATGCCTGGTGCTAACTGTCAGTTCAATAAATAAAATTGATTGATACAATTGCCATTATATATATATATATATATATATATATATATATATATATATATATATATATATATATATATATATATATATATATATATATATATTATATATAGTATATATAGTTATATATATATATATATATATATATATATATATATATATATATATATATATTATTATGAGTATATATATATATATATATATATATATATATATCTTACTTGTAACTTTCTGCCCCATACTCATCCGGTTGCGACGCGGGCTCCTAGTATGGCGTTGTAGTGGATTGGAATTTCCGCTGCTACTGCTACTACAATTATTAACACTGCTAACAATGAGAGTCGCTGAGGACCTCGTTGCGTAAGGAGGGGGTGACGTCAATGGTAGACTAGAAGAAACAGACGGAGACGATGAAGACGACGAGATATTTATGAGGTTCAAATCAGATAATTTTGATGCTTTCAAAGGAACCTCGTAACACCTGATGATGATTCAGCTGACTTATCTACTGGGAATGTCTTTTGTGAACAGGAACTTCCACCAGGTTTGGTTACCTGCAAAGAAAATGTTATATCGGTTAGTATTGACTTGATTAATATTTAACACTATGGAAGTTTACATAACAAAAACCATATAGGCTAATTAAAGTCCCAATTGTTTTCAATATATTATATATATATATCATGCCATATATATTAAGTAATTGCGCAAAGGAACTTCTTAATATATATAGCATATGTATATATATAAATATATATATGAAAGAAATATATATATATATATAATTGAATATATATATATATAGTATATATATATATATATATATATATATATATATATATATATAGAGAGAGAGAGAGAGAGAGAGAGAGAGAGAGAGAGAGAGAGAGAGAGAGAGAGAGAGAGAGAGAGAGAGAGAGAGAGAGAGAGAGAGAGAGAGAGAGAGAGAGAGAGAGAGAGAGAGAGAGAGAGAGAGAGAGAGAGAGAGAGAGAGAGAGAGAGAGAGAGAGAGAGAGAGAGAGAGAGAGAGAGAGAGAGAGAGAAAAAAAAGAGAAAGAGAGAGAGAGAGAGAGAGAAAGGAAAAGAGAGAGAGAGAGAGAGAGAGAGAGAGAGAGAGAGAGAGAGAGAGAGAGAGAGAGAGAGAGAGAGAGAGAGAGAGAGAGAGAGAGAGAGAGTAGAGTAGCGCACTCGAAGCGACGGAAGTACCTCCCATTGGGCTTATGGTGTGTAGGGTATTTTCCATGACATTCCAGTGGCCAATGGTTTGAATTTCTCTTTTGCGTTCACATATACACACTCCTCCTCCAAACAACACCTTATAGACAGACATTAACTTATATCCCAATGTGTGGGGGAGAAAGAATTGCCCACAGCGTATGTTCTGCGTGTCGTAGAAGGCAACTAAAAAGACAATGGTAGTTTGGCTAGCTGCCCACTACCACATATCTCTTGCTAGGTATGCTATTGCAGGCCTCGGACATGGTCTTGATCGCCGTAAGCGACCATGTATCTTTCGGCGAAATTGTATGAATCATTTGGGTACATGGAATGTCAGAGGAATAAATATCAAGGAGATGAGGAGAGAGGTGGTGGATATATTTAGAAAGGGTAAATTTGATTTGCTTGCTGTGACTGAAACAAAGATCAAAGGAAACGGTAAGGATGAATGGTGTGGTGTGAAATGTGTGTGGGTTGGAGTGGAGAAGAATGAGAGGGGAGAAAAAGAGTTGCGATTTTAATGAGTGATATGTGACAAAGAGCTATGGTGGATTTTGTTTGTGTGAAAGTATGTGTGGTTGTAACATATGGGCCATCTGAGGGTGATGTTGAGGAGAGTACGACTTTCTGGGATAATCTGAATGACGTTTTAGATGGGGTGAGTAGGAGCTTTAGATTGATTGTGTTGGGCGATCTAAATGGCTGGATAGGTGATCAGAAAAGTGATGGTATAACAGGTAAATTTGGGGTGACGGGAGAAAATGAGAATGGTAGGAGGGTGATTGATTTCTGTGAGGAAAGAGGTATGTGTGTAAGTAATACTTTCTTCAAACACAAGAGTATTCATAAGTATTCTAGAGTTGGTGTAAGTAAAGATGGTATCGAAGTGAAAAGTATGATTGATTTTGTGTTGGTGAAGAAGAGATGTTGAAGTATGTGATGGATGTTAAATCAGTGAGGGGGCTAGGATGGGATTATCGGATCATTATGTTGTTTTATGCAAGATTAAGTTTGTGGGGCTTGGATGGAGAGGAAAGAGATAAGGAAGGAAGTGGAAAGTATTAAGAGTGAGAAGTGAACAAGGTAATAAGGAAAAGTATTTAAGAGCGCTTGTGAATAAATCAGTTGATGAATGTGAACAGGATGAAACTGAACGAATCTGGGCACAAATGAAGGAAGCCTTTGTTAGTAGTGCAAGAGAAGTATGTGGATGTGCTAAAGTAGGAAGTAAGAATCTCAATAGTGAATGATGGAATGATGCAAGCGGGTAAAAGTAAAAAAGAGGCATGGTTGAATGTGCTAAAAGCAAATGATGAGGTCTCAAAAGAAAGATGTTTGGAATTATATAAGAAGGAAAAAAGGAAGACTAAAAGTTGCATACGTAGGAGGAAAAATGAGGTAAATGAACAATTTGGAAGGAGGATGAATGGGGACTTACAAGGGAATAGGAAGCTTTTCTGGAAGGAAGTGCGAAAGGTTTTAAGAATGAGAGTAAGGGGAATTTGCATAGAACAATGAATAGGGATGGTGCTTTAGTAACTGATGAAATGGATGTGAGAAGAGTGTGGAGGGAACACTTCGAAAATCTGCATAACACTGGCAGTAATGAAGAGGTGATAGTGAATGTGTGTGGGTTTGATGGTGCAAGAAAAAATAGCTATTTTGGGGAAGAGGTAATTAGCAGGGAGGAGGTAATGGGTAGGGTGAGAAAGTTAAAGAATGGTAAATCTGCAGGAATTACTGGTGAAATGATCAAGAATGGAGGCGAGATGGTGACTGAATGGATTTGAAAGTTGTGTAACAAAACGTTTATGGAGGGTATAGCTCCGAGCGATTAGGGGAGAGCAGTAATAGTACTGTTATATAAGGGTAAGGGGGGATAAGGGGAACTGTAGGAACTATAAGGGAATTTGTTTATCGAATGTTGTAGGGAAGATATATGCTGATATTTTGGTTGAAAAAATACATCAAGTAACTGAAAGGCTGATTGGTGAAGAACTAGGTGCATTTAGAAGTGGTAGAGTATGTGTGGATTAAATAAATTTTTACATTGAAACAAATGATTGAGAAAATGAAGAGAGGAATAAATTGTATTTAGGTTTTATAGATTTGAGACAGGCGTATGGCATGATTAATAGGAAAGCTTGTGGCAGGTGTTAGTGATATATGGTGTTGGTGGTAGGCTTCTGAATGGAATCAAAAGTATGTATGCCGATAGCGAAGCGTGTGTAAGAATAAATGGTCGAAAGTGACTGGTTTAATATTAAAAGAAGAGTTAGACAGGGATGTGATATGTCTCCTTGGTTATTTAATTTGTATATGGATGGAGGTATGAAAGAATTAGAGGTGGGGGTGGCAGGGGAAGGTGTTAAAATGATGGAGAATGGAAGAGAATGAGAGGAGAGTGCCCTGCTTATTGTATGAGGATGATTTGGCTTTGTGTGATGAATCTGAAGAGAACTTGAGAGGATTGATAGAGGGGTTTGGCAGGGTGAGTGAAAGGCGGGGTTTGAAAGTAAATGTAGATAATAATAAGGTTATGGTAGTGAATGAAGAGAGTCCGCATTGTGAAGTCACGATGGATTTTGAGCAACTGGAACATGTATCTGAGTTTAAATATTTAGGATATATATTAGATGAAAAGGTAACGAATGATGCAGAATGTAGTAGGAAAGTTGTGAATGGTGGGGAAAGTGGCTGGAGCAATTAAATCCTTGGTGGATGTGAAGGGACTAAGTCTTGAGGGCGCTAGGGTCTTGCATGAGCGTATGGTGTTACCAGTGTTAATGAATAGTAGTGAAACTATGGTCTAGGATAAAAGGTATAGATGTAAGGTACAAATTGTTCAGATGAACAATCTTAGGGGTGTGTTAGGTGTGAGAAGAATTTATAAAATGGGGAATGAACGCATTAGGGAGTTGTGGTGTGAAAAAGGGCATAAATGAGAGAATAAACAAGAGTACATTTGAGATGGTTTGTTAACCGGATGTATAGTGGCGAGTGTGCTGGGAATCGACCAGCTAGGAGACCAAAGAAAATGGGGGTTGAGTCAGTAAAGGAATGCGAGTTTGGCAGAAGCGAGAAGAAAGGTGCATAACAGGAGTGAGTGGTGGTATGATTGTGGGCTATGACCAGGGGATGAACCCCACATTGACGACATACCACAGTGAGGGTTCGTCTTGGTCTCATGAAGCCTCAGGTTGGATTTTTTCACCTGTTTTCCTAAATTTTCTCTTTGTTGCTACTAATAGTTTCACTTTTCTAATTTCATTTCCTAAATAATTATTAGCAAGGTCTTAATGTATTGATTAATACTTCTATAAATGTTATTAATAAAGGGAAGGCAGCTTCCAACATTAGTTACATACCAAAACACATTTAAATTCCTCAATCAAAAGTGAAAAAAGAAAAAGCAATTACTTTCCACATAGTTTCAGAGTAACAAACTCACTCTGAATCTTCTTTGAATGACATTCCCTTCTTCAATATATGAATAATATTGTTCTCACTTTATTTGATGATTACCAAACTTTACTGGCTGAAGAGCATGTAATTTAAAATTTTCATTTTAATCATGAATACTTTTGATAGTTTGATATGTTTTAAAATGAAGAAGAATTCAAAAACAAAACAAAGCTACTAACATTTATTAATTTATTTATTAGCCATGTGGCACTGAATTTCCAGGATATAGTCTAAACTAGCGATATTTAAACTGTGGTCCACTGACCGCTGGGGGTCATTGAAAAGTACTATTAGAAACTAACCTATCACTTGCCTTGCCTTTTCTTTCAATACAACAGAGAAGTATCAAAACTTATTTGAAAAGGCTATCAAAAGTCTCCTAATTTAATCAAACTAAAAATCTGTGTGTGTAGATTTTCTTTATACACCAACCAAAAAAAAAAATGCAAAAACATGAATACAGGAGTAGTTATGAGAGTCCAGCTGTTTTCTATTACAATAAAGTGATTGGAAAGAAAATGTAAAATAATACTTTTTCATTAATTTTGTTATGGGAAAACAATACATATTTCTTATGACATCATGTAATCATTGTAAGAGTTTAATATTGCTTAATTTTAAATGAATTAAGAAATAAGTATCTCAAAAATTTCCCAGTTCTAATATCTAATACCACGTAATTATATTTAAACTATAGCTCTTTGGGGTTCAAAAAGGAAAAAAGGTGGAGGACAACTGACCTAAACAACATACTGGTACTTATATCTAAATGCTCCTATAAAATTTAATATTTACATAAATAAAAATGTAAGCGCCATACAATCTCTAACAAACAGTAATTTGTCATCCAAATCAATGATAAGCTGCTACATAATCAAAAAATAAGTAAAAATTTAAAAAATACCAGAGGATATTCAAGATTTAAGGGAAAAATGGTATTTATAAAGGACGACTGATCACATGCATAAAAATTCAATTTAAATTGACTGTTTGACAGTTTTTAACAAGTTTTTAATATTTTATGTTTTTTTTAATATTATGCTTCTTGGAATAAAATCTTATTAAAAATGCTCATAGTTCAGTATTCCCCTATACAGATTTATATCTTAGAAACGCTTAATGAGTATTGAACAAGGTAAAGAAAACTTGACAAATTAATAATTGCACTGTACACTTTGTTTCAAATAATAATTTGACTGATTTACATTGGCCATGATAGTTTATCAAAATGCTAAAATCCCACGACTTGCTGAAACTCTTGCCAAAGGCTGAAAAAGATTACATGCTCACTTCATAAACTGGTATTTACCGCACCTTACAGAAAAATTCATGAAAATTAAATATAAAACCCAATTTACTTTAAATTTTGTATCTTTGCATCGTTATTAATTCAGACGATTATTACCTTAAGCAAGAAATTACCATAATATATTTGCTTACTTGATTGCTAGCATATTTCCTATACTCCTCAAAGGCGGAAAGGGCTTCAATTATAATTTAATATCTCATCCTGTTGACTGTGACCAAGGTAATTTCCATGTAGCTCTTCCCAATTCTATCTGCATCCTTAAATAGTGATCTTCTTAAAGTCATTGCAGGGTCTTAATCCTCTTCTACTTTGTGGGCTCCACTTCAGTGCAGTCCATGTCAAATATACCCGTGGTCTTCTCAACAAGCATACATATATCCTCCAGAACATCCATCAGTCCCCATCCTATCCCTTTCCTAAGTAAGTGTAGACCTCTCAGCATCTCGTCTATTACCATCAAGAAAATAACGCGAGAGACACCCTTGTTGCACGCCTGAGGTTACTGTGAATGGTTCCATCAAATCACCCTCGAGCTCAACTATGCATTTATAGTTTCTACATGACATATGATTCTGATAATCTTTTCTGATAATCCATACACTTTGTCTCTCTTAGCACACTATCGACACCTTCTCAAAATTTACAAAAGTCATATAAGTTAAAATTGTACTTAAAATCTATAAAACTATTAGAAATATTACATATAAGTCCCATTAATTAATTATGTGGAAAGGTTCAGCTATTTTTATATAGTTATTGTGAAGAAATGTAACTTAAACATATCTATTTAGCTAGCTTTAATTTTATAAGTAAAATGGACTTACTATTTCAAATTATTTATATCTTTTTCTCTACTTTCTCTGTGCATTAATTTTAAAAATTACCTGGTGTGGTGTGGTGGGGCTATCAGTGAAGCTATAAAATACCCTAGCTTTATGTGATATTTATGTGATTATCTGCATTAAATTTTTTTTTCTACATTAATAAAAGATTTGAGCTTTTTAATATTAAATTAGAGTTGGCCAAGGAACCGGTTTGGTGCGTAGTGAACTCACTTCGGTGCGATGCACTGCAATACGGCACACAATATTAGTATTCCTAAATTCCAGTGTGGTGCAAAAAAAAAAAAAAAAAAAGGTGATGGGTTGTGGTGCTAGTGCACAATCTCATGGTGATGTGCGGTGCTTGAATAAGCCTATATCAAGAACAAGTATTAAAATTAATATATATATATATATATATCAGGATTCCCTTTGGAAAAAATTAAACACTATAAATTATTTAAAAAAAAATAAATAATAATATAAATGGATTAAATAAAATAAATACTTATTGTTAAGTTTTAAAACTCGTTCATAAATCTATTTATTGCAAAATTTATTAATTAAAAAATACCTTCAATTCATCTTAATATGGGTTTAAAAATACAGATTACGACACATTATCTCTATCTGCTTAATTTTAAGGGGGGGTGGGGGAGGGAAACACTACAATATTTAAATATTTCAGCTACCTGTGTATAGATATAATTAAAATATCAGTTATCCGTAAATAGATGAATTAATGAATCCAGTTGCCTATTCCATAAATACATTTAAAACCATTTTACAATGAGAAATTAAAAAAAAAGTACATAAAACCAAAACCACTTGTTATTTTATTTACCTTAATTTTAGGACTCTGATGTAATTTCGTATGAAGGTGGTGATGAAAATGGTGATATCGTCTTGATCTTCCTGACGCTAATGAGATCGTGGGTGAATTGTAAAAATTTGAAACTTTTTGGTGTAGCCCCTGTTGTGAAGAATATCGTGGAGAACGTCGGACGGCCGCCGTCCCTCCGCCACCTGATGACGAAGAAGCAGACACTCCGGCCACCACGTTCCCGCACTGCTTTCCAGAGTACCTATGTAAAAAAAAAATATATATATACATTTAGTAAATTGAAAAATTCCCAAAAAATAAAAATTAAATAACTATTTAACTAAAAGGTATACCAATGTAGTCACTAAAGTTCAACTCCAATACTTTTAAACACGACTGTGGAGCCAGTAACTTATTTTGCTGGCTCAAACATCATCATTTTAAAATATTTGGCTTTGGCTCAAGATTTTTATTTTATAGTAATAACATTTTTTTGGGCTACAGTTTGACCCAAACCTTGTGGCTCTGGTTCCACACAAAAGATTGTAGCCCTGGCTAATGTTTCGGAAGTGATATCTGGGCAAAATTGACACTAAAAAGATGTGAAAAAAAAATAAAGCACGCCTTATTTTATATTTATAAAATGAATTTCATTAGAAGAGCAAAAATTCATAATATATCTAAGTTTATTGAAAATGATTTTAAAATGAAAGAAACAAAGTTTGTCAGGTAAGACTGACTTCAAAAAAAGTCCATCAACCAGAAAAACCAATTATAAGGTAGAAAATTTTAAAATATGGATAACTCAATATCTCATAAATAATTATTTTGTTTATATATATATATATATATATATATATATATATATATATATATATATATATATATATATATATATATATATATATATATATATATATATATATATATATATATATATATATATATATATATTTTCATAAAACTGGGGTTACTTGGATCATGAGGTAACTTGGAACACTTTTGACCAATGTACACATTTTGTTGATAACTCCTAAACTATTTGGAGTAGAAAGGTGGTTTTAGGCTCATTTTGTTCGTAAAATGATGCTCTTTTAGATGGTATATGAATGTAAAACACAAACCTTTACTATCCTGTTTTACATGCAAATGTGTAGTTTTTCATTTTTTCTATTTTTCACACCCCTGAAAAATATTACCCCGTTTTCGCGGTCAGAAATATCTGACCCCCCCCAAATTTTGCATGTAGGATAAGGGTCATATAAGGTATTTTTTTTCCATAATTGAAAAAAAAAAAATTTAACGGTTTTAATTTTTTTATAGTTTTTTTAACCGTGGGGCAATTTGGAACACATTCAGTGGGTAACTTGGAACACACCCACTGACTTTAAAATGCATTTTTCTACTAATTATTTTTCTTTTTGAGACTATTTAATACATTTAAACAAACTTATCATTAAATTAAAAATAGGAAACGCCCGTAGAAGGATGAAATTTGGAGATTGCATAGAGGAGGAAGAAGTAAGGAGGAGTCGGATTTGGAGCTGGCATCGGTGCGGCGTTGAGTTAGTAAATATTTGTAAATTAATACAATATTGGTGTCCTTATATATGTTATCAAGCCCGTAGAACTCGAATATGAGGATTTCATTTTCATAAAGGGTGTCTGTGGACCCCCCCCGGAGGGGGTCCTCCGAAGAAAAACACAGTGCATAGAATAGGAAGTTTTAGAGAGCTCATATCCTCCTCAAATTTGGTATACTCCTTTCCTATGGTGTAACCTCGTCGTAAACGGGGGTGCCAGCCCCTAAAAATAGGAAATGCCTGTAGAAGGATGAAATTTGGAGAGTACATAGAAGAAGGAGAAAGGAGGCTGAGTCAAAGGAGACTGAATTGGCAACAGCAATAAAATATTAATTTAATTTAATTTAATTTAAAATTAGATAACTCTAGAAATTAGTTTTAAGATAAATTTAAGTACTTACTGTCAAGAATTTAGCTTGAAATGGCCTCCCTGGATGATTTGGAACACCCGTTCCAAGTTACCCATCATCAAGTTTCTACACCTTACCACACTTACGAGCCTCCTATGAAGATAAAAACAGCAGAATGGGCAAATAAATAGCAGATAAATATAGACCAATGATTAAGGCGTATTTTCATTTATTTACTAACCATTTTATATAATTGCATCATAAAAATATTTTGAATCTACAAAAAAATCGTTCAATTACCCTGTTTTACGGTATATATATATATAGAGATAGAGAGAGAGAGAGAGAGAGAGAGAGAGTATGAGTAGTAAAAAGTTCCGGGAGTCCGATTATTATATATATATATATATATATATATATATATATATATATATATATTATAGAAAGAAGATATATAGTTATATATATATATATATAGATAGTTGTGGATGTCGCCGTTTATATATATATATATATATATATATATATATCATGGATTCAAATCTTCAACCGAAATCTATCTTGCAGGTGGTAAATGGGAACAAGGTAATCTCATCATAAAATTTATTTCTAAAGCTGCATGTAGAAACACAACACCAATGGCATTATTATTATTACTATTATTATTATTATTATTATTATTATTATTATTATTAATAATAATAAAAATAAAGAAGGGTAAGCTTATGCTATATATCAAATGTAAAAATTTAATGATCTACTAATCTTAAAAGGTCAACCCATCATAACCTTGATGAAACTTACTTATACTTTCAATGACCCTAGTCATACTAAAATGGGCAATTTTTGACCTTTTCTTAATATGGACTTGGGTAACACTATTTGCTTTGTAGTCTTTCTAAAGTTTCTTATTTACATAAATTTTTACTCATTATTCACCACCTTAAACATCTTCACAAATTCAACCTTTCATCTTTATTTACAGTTGGCCCACAAGTAAAAATCTATTAATAATATTTTCTAAATTTAAAAACTTTTGGTTTGTTTTAATAAATACTCCCTATGTTCTTAAATGTTAAATAAAACAATTTTAATAATAATAAGAATAATAATGTTTATATATATATATATATATATATATATATATATATATATATATATATAATATATATATATATATATATATATATATATATATATATATATATATATATATATATATAGTTACACGTAATAATCTTTATTACATTAACGTTTACTTTAAGCAATAGAAAAATAAATATACAAAAGAAGAGCAAATAAATTTCAAGGATGTTTCTTTATTACCATATTTCTCTTAACATGAACTTATATAATAATTAAAAAGTGCACAAATCTAGTTTTCAGCAGAAATAATCTAAATATTATCCTACTGCAGCAGAACAGTTTAACTTTACACTCTGTACTATTAATAGGATTTACTCAGTCACTTTAGCATGCAGTCACCTTGAAAATATGGGTCTTGTTCAAGGTAATCGTGGCAATGAAGACTTACAAACTCCATGGGTTTCCCATAGATAATTGAAAGTGTTAATATTTACTATAATAATAATAATAATTATAATAATAATAATAATAAAATTAATAATAATAATAATGATATTTAACAAAAATTTCTTTAAATTGAATATTTTCTCCTAGTTTCTTACTACAAACTAAAATTGCTTAAAACTAAATTGGTAGTCAATTACCTATATAAATTGTAAAAGTAATTTAAAACTAAAAGATCATACTATCAAAAAAGAAAATAAATGGATACAACAACTTGTTTAAATATTAAAGTTTACTGTGAATGAATAACGGAAGATTATAAACCAAAAAATAATTGAAATCTTACTTTACAAATTATATATATTTGTATACTTATTTCGTAGTAATGAAAACTCATGCAAATTATTCACAGGCAAAATTTCTTACGTATATGATTTCCAAATATCTTAGTTTTCTTGAAATAAACTATCCCTTACGTAATTTTTGACATTAAAATTTAGTTTTTGAGATATATATATATATATATATATATATATATATATATATATATATATATATATATATATATATATATATATATATATATATTTAAATATATCTATTAGTTTACACGCATAACCACTAAGAATCTTAAATTTAAAACTTTAAATCTTAAAAGTTTGATATTTAACATTCATTCTTCAATATTTTATAAAGGAATATATATTTACTGTACTTAGCAATGAGTTATGATTAAGAATCTTTTGTTTTATTAATAAAACAGTAAAAATTACAACTTTTATAAATACATCTATTTGTTAAACTAAAAAAATTGTGTAAATAATAAATGTTTAAATTTTATACTATTCATCTGATTTTTATTAAATTATCAGCATAGATATAAATAATTGGATGAGCTATAAAACTTGCATAAATTATAGATTAAAATAATGATTTTAAAACTTAATTATGAATATAAAATCAAAAGCTATAATTTAATGCCTTCATTCCTATTGCTACTACTTCAAAGAGCATAAAATCATGATTCTACTACTGTCAATGACAACAATGATGAAAATAATAGTAACAAAAACAAAAGATAAATAACTTAAAAGATAACCTTATTATACAATTTAAGGTAATGTTAAAAATATTCTAAAGTTAAGAGAAAGGTGTCTAAATAGCCAATTAAAATGCAGATAACGACGTTAATGTAAATTTATATATTATATATATATATATATATATATATAGAATATATATATTTATATATTATATATATATATATATATATATATATATATATATATATATATATATATATATATATATATATATATATATATATATATATATGGACATTTATAAGTGGTTGACTCCTCGCTAATATTAGGTTAGGTTAATTTGGGTTAAGTTTGGTTAGGTTAGGTTAGGTTAAGTTAGGTTAGGTTAGTTTAGGTTAGATTAGCCCGTAAATTTAATGTATTTACCCTAAAAGGATTTATGTGGCGATATAGTGTCATGGAGCTTGACTCCTAGAGTGAAACTCTCATAAATAGTTTCCATATATATATATATATAAGAAGAAAGAAGAAGTTAGCATATAGCAGCAGCTAATATATATTTATATATATATATATATATATATATATATATATATATATATATATATATATATATTAGTTAAAAAATTATTTATATATATATATATATATATATATATATATATATATATATATATATTATATAAACTAATTACTGTATTATTAAATTATTTTTTCTTTTCACAGCCCCTTTCAACATAAGGTGAAAAATTAAATTTAAAATTTGAGTTATCGAAGCTATGATTTTATTCTCAAAAAATAGATAAATTTAAAGATAAATGTAATTAGTTATTCAATTTAATGAAATCTATAAAATATATGATGAAGATATCATAAAGATTTCTAAAGTGATCCAAAGTAAATACAGTCGAGTTTGATCAAGGAAATTATCATCATCCATTTTCTCTCCCAAAGACTGGGGTAAGAGTGCATAGCATGCACTGGAAACAGAAAAGTAGTAGAAGAATATGATGCAAGTTGAAAAGAAAGTCCAGCCTAAGGGAATTATAAAACATAAAATAATAATGAAAGTGCGTCACATATGGTGTTAATTGAAAGGACAAAAATGGAACTAAATTTATTTCAATATTTCCAATTAAATTAATAAATTAAGAATTATTTGCCATAGAATATTACGCTAGAGCACAAAATTTATTTGTTAACCATAAACAAAGTAAAACTGCAAAAGCCAAACTAGTATACAAATTTCAATTTTTTTAGCCAAAATTTAAGACAGCAGATGGCACCAATGACAGCAAAGAGAAGAAACAAAAGATTTTTGAAAAATCAGGTGTAAGACACTAACAAGAAAAATTGAATTGAAATAATAACATCTCCATTCATAAAAAAGAAAAAAAAAATTAGAATGTGAAATATGTATGCCACATATCTTATAGAAGCAAAAATATATCTAATAAATTGTTATTAAAAATACAAAAAAACTTTTTCAGAATTACAGGAAGTAATCATAAGACATATTAATATTCCATTCCTCAGATTTAAAACCATGATAAAAATCAGTAAAACTGAATATTTTTAAAGTACTTTGTATTACCGTTGGGTTTAACAAATACTTTTTGTGAAACTTTTAAAAGGCCATTTGCTCTTGTGAAGAATTATTTTGGCAGTTTACAAATTAATCATCTTAGGGGGGGGGGGGTAAATCTTAATTTCAATATACAGTAATTATTTTACTATTCTAATAGGCAAAATTAAGATTTGGAAATAAAAATTATATATATATATATATATATATATATATATATATATATATATATATATATATATATATATATATATATATATATATATATATATATATATATATATTTATTATAGAAGAGAGAGTGTGTAGGGAGATATATATATATATATAGATGTTGAGAGAGAATTTATGAATAGATATATATATGTATATATATATATATATATATATTATATATATATATATATATATATATATATATATATATATATATATATATATATATTTTTTTTTTAGTTCATGTACAGGACCCACCACAGCCCACAAAAAAGCGGGCACACTGGATTTAATAATATAATCAACTCCACAGATGGGTCCTGGCTCATACATATTTTAAATAAAGAAAATTTGGATGGCAAAATAAATGTTCAGTCAAAAATAAACAAAAAGATGTCCTCATACTATAAACAGTCCTAATATTGCATAACAAAATCAGATGTTGTAAAGAATAATCAGTTCTTAAATATAAGAGAAAATAGTTACAGTTAAAGTGGAAGAACTTAGATAAGATATGGGATAACCTTTTAGAAGGTGTTATGGACCATAAAGTAGGAAAATGACGACGGCGTATGGGGTTCAGTTGGGGACAATCAATGAAGATATGGTAAATAGATTGCTAGGTATTGCAAAGGAAAACTTTACTGATGTGAGGAGGGTTCCGTGACATGTACTGGCTGTGAGCGATATTGGTGTGGCCAATACAGAGGCATGCAAGTATCACCTCGTGCAAACGCTTTCGTCAGTAAAAGGAAGACCACTTGCCAATGCTTTATATTTGCTTGCTTGATATTTCTAAGTTTCGCCCCTCGCTGAACACTCGTCCAGCACTCTTGCTAATAAGGCTGGAAGCCTTGACGGAGAGCAGGATAATAAATAATCAGTTCATGGAAGGCGGCCTTGTCGAATGGCATCCAGGAGGTATCAAGAACAGCTTCGAAAAGAACAAGAGGCGGCCATTTTAGCCTCTCTGTCAGCGATTTCGTTGCCAGTTACCCCCTACGTGACAGGGGGTCCAACATAATATGATTTTTCTTATGAGAGTGGAGTACCCCTTGAAGAAATTGTTGTACAGCGGATACCATTGTGTTTAGAATAAGGAGCTTTAAGCGCCTGGAGGGAGCTAAGCGAATCTGAAAAAATGACATAAGAGTGGTCTTGGTTAAGGAATAGAATTCGAGAAAGGGCAATCATTATAGCCATTAATTAATTCTGCCGTAAAAAACTGAAACATAATGGGGAAGGGGGAGGGTGTGGGAGAAGTTGCAGTCAGGAAAGAGAACATACGTACCCA
>JABUQX010011668.1:12500-17500 GCA_015478945.1 Trachelipus rathkii | reverse complement strand
AAAATGCTTTCCTTAGAACGTGAATCATTTTTACGAAAGTTCCAAATGTCAGACCCACTTGGTCCATTCCTGTTCACAGATTTACAATGTCTCGTACTAAATATTATTTTTTTTTTTTTTTTTTTAGATTTACATGACAAAGACAATTTGCGTGATGTAAAAGGTATTAATCTTGGATTTCAAACAAAAAAAAAACTTCTCAAAGAAGTCACTTCGAATGAAAGTAATATCCTAAAATTCAAACTTGAATGCCAGACTGTGCTAATCAAAATGACAGAAAAGATATTAGAAAGATGTTCTCTGAAGTACAAGCCTGTCCAAGGGCTCTCATCATTGGATCCTAGTATAATTTTTCATCAGCCAGAACAAGGGAAACAAAGATTTGCTTTATTGCTAGAGGCATTGTACACCAATAACCGAATCACAGATTCTGTTGCTGATAAAGCAAAAGCACAATACACTCTACTTTGCAGTGAAGCTCATTCTACCCTTGAATTAAAATTCAAAATATTTTTGGATGGTGACTGTCCTTCTAAGAGACTTGATGAGTTTTTTTCTTCTATAGTACCTGGGAATCAATGTTATGTGGAATTGTGGCAAATTATTAAATTAAGACTGATATTTTCGCATGGAAATGCGACAGTGGAAGGAGGGTTTTCTGTAAATAAAGCAATTTTAGTGGAGAATCTGAAAGAACATAGTCTGATTTCTCAAAGAACAGTGCACAATGCTATAAGATCTCATGAAAGTATTCATAAAGTTCCTATCACTCAAAAAATGTTGACAAATGTAAGAGCTGCCCATAGGAGATATGAAGAACATCTCAAAGAAAAAAAAAAAAATTATTCAATTATTCATACAGATCAATAAACTTGAAGAGCAGAGAAAGATGTTAAAACAAAGCTTTGACAGGAGAAGACGCAATAAAATCAAAAAATTCAGATGCTTGAGAAGAAAAGTTAACCTAAATCACTCCATTTAGAACTTTTGTGATCACCTTTTTTATTCACCTAGGCTATTAATGTAAGCTTTAAATTTATTTTCTTTTTGTATAAATAAAACTGTTTACTTTTGGAAAAAATAAAAAAAAAGTGCGTTGGACGGCTATGGGGAAGGTCGATTAATACCAAAAAAAAAAAAAATATTTTTTAAATTCATCCATGATGATGAACAATTTTTAAAGTAAATTTTCAATAATTTAATGTATGAACTGAGTAAATAGGCTGCAATAATGATTAATAGATATTTTATACGCTAAAAATAACGAACACGCTGGTCAGGGAAAATTTGCGAATTTGGTCAGGGATAGTCAGGGAATTCAAATTTAAAATTTCAGTGTGAACCCTGTGTTTAAACGACCGCGATTTCGTGCTTGGTTTACTTTTGTTTTTAAACAATTGGAATCAGCTGTTGTGATGGAGCACGTGGTTTTGGAATAAACAGAAATAAAAAAATAACAAATGATTTATATTACAAATAATGGATCAACTATTTGTGATGGAGTTTATCCATTTGGAAGAAATTAGATTTAAAGCTGATTTTATTGAATGAAACATTCATCAATTCAGACACCAAGCCGCCATCTTGTTTGTTTACATTTTTCGTAAGAACGTGCTTAAATTCGGCAAGCACGGGAAATAGCAACTTTACAGAATTAAGGAAATTCCTTACGTTTGGTGAGCATTTCTTGCGATTTTTCGGCAAGTTTGACAAAAACGAACGCAAACTCGAGCATTTTTACGTTTCGTAAGCACAAATACAAAAAAAAAACGGCTATATATATATATATATATATATATATATATATATATATATATATATATATATATATATATATATATATATATATATATATATATATATATAATTTTTAAAATTATTTATTTTTTAATAAACGTGATGAATCTTAATGCGCGAGCAAGCTACGACCTGGCCAATGCTGCAGTGTAGAGAATAGTATGGTTTCGTTAACCAGTGCTCTTCAGATATATATATATATATATATATATATAAATAAATATGTACATGATACAAGAAACTTCATCTTTATATATATATATATATATATATATATATATATATATATATATATATATATATATATATGTTAAATATATATATATATATATACATATATATATATATATATATATATATATTTATATAAATATATGTTAAATATATAAGTGTATATATATATATATATATATATATATATATATATATATATATATATATATATATATATATATATACTGGTATATATATATATATATATATATATATATATATATATATATATATATCGGTATCGGTATCGGCATCGGTATCGGTAGTGAAAAAATTGTGAGTACTTGTATCGGTATCGGTATCGGACGAAAATTTTGGTATCGGTGCAACACTAATATATATATATATATATATATATATATATATATATATATATATATATTATATATATATATATATATATATTATATATATATATATATATATATATATATATATATATATATATATATATATATATATATATATATATATAATTTATTGGGTATTTGAAAATTATCAGCCACTTTTCCAATTATATTATTATAATCCACCCCCATCATCTCATTCCTTGTAAATATATTTTCATACATATTCTTGGCTAATTAAATAATAATAAATATTTCGTAGTAGATAATTCACCCATATGTATAGAGCAGTGAAAGAAGTGCTATAGCATAGTATATATATATATACACATATATTTAGAAAGATATATATATATATATATATATATATATATATATATATATATATATATATATATATATATATATATATAAATATATAACATATATATATTATAAAGTTACAGCAGTTAGCAAATATATATATATATAGTATATATATATATATAAATATATATATATATATATATATATATATAGTAGTTATATAGTTATATATTTATATATTTTTTTATATTAAGTTCATAGGTATGTTTATCTCTTTCTATTTATATATATATATATATATATATATATATATATATATATATATATATATATATATATACACACTTGAACATTTGAAACCTGACTTTCCCTGACCTTCCCTGACCAAATCTGCAAATTTTTCCTGACCAGCGTGTTCGTTATTTTTGGCGCATAAATATATATTAATCATTATTGCAGCCTATTTACTCAGTTCATACATTAAATTATTGAAAATTTACTTAGAAACTGTTCATCATCATGGATGAATTTAAAATTTCTTTTATTTTTTTAGCAATCAGCCTATACTTTCCCCATAGCCGTCCAACGGACTCCCTTTATTTTTTCCGCAAGTAAACAGTTTTATTTACACAAAAAGAAAATAAATTAAAACCTTACATTAATAGCCTAGGGTGAATAACGTCCACTGTGATCACAAAAATTCTAAATGGGGAGATTTATAACTTTTCTCTTCTCAAGCATCTGAATTTTTGATTTTATAGCGTCTTCTCTGTCAAAGCTTTCAATTTTAACTTCTTTTTCTGATCTTCAACTTTATAGGATCTGTATGGATAATTTTCTTTTTTTTCAACCTTTTATTCTCTCTCTTTCTTCTTTTCTTTTTGGTTCTGTTTTGACTCTTTGAGATGTTCTTCATATTTCCTATGGGCAGCTACATTTGACAACATTTTTTGAGTGATAGAACTTTATGAATACTTTCATGAGATCTTATAGCATTGTGCACTGCTCCTTGAGAAATCAGACTATGTTCTTTCAGATTCTCCACTAAAATTGCTTAATTTATAGAAAACCCCTCCTTCCACTGTCGCATTTCCATGCGAAAATATCTGTCCGGGCGCAATAATGTGCTCATAGTGAGTCAGAACATCTCCTACAGGCCAATAAAAATTGTATGAACAATCAAGTTTTTTAGAAAGACGTGCAGCATTTATAAATAGTTGGAATGTTAATCTCAAGGGTAGAATGAGCTTCACTGCAGAGTAGAGTGTATTGTGCTTTTTGCTTTCTAGAAAATAGGGAGCAAGTCCATGGTTAATCACATACTTCATTTCACCAGCCCCATTTTAAAAATTTGAAGCTATGGCACTATCTGGAAACACAATTTAAATGTTTCATATCTGCAATAACGAGTTTAAAGACATTTACTATCCACCAATCTTTTAATTCATATAATCTTTCAGATTCTTGTAACATCATCTTTGAATGCATAACATTAAAATGATTGATAAACTGGTTTTGGTTGATTATTAAAACACTCAGGGTCATTTTCTACAATCGGTTGAGTATGATTAGAAGTTGATGGAATGGCATACTTTTTCAGTGCACACACTTTCTCACTAATATTTGTATTATTAGAACACGTGAATGAAAAAGTTTTTCAATGATGGTTGATCCTGCTGAGTTTTGATTAAATTCAGATGAGTTTCCCCTCTTGAAAACTCAAGCCATGTCCCATGTGTTAGATAGATCAAAGTTCTTTATACATACTTTATAGTATGCCTTGGAACTATCAGGTCCCTTACCCAACCACCTGATAAAACTGTGGCTTCAGTTTGACGTCCAACCACTGGTCGTTAAAGTTAGTTTTGTTTGGAAGTCATTTTATAAATAAACAATAAATATCTTTCAACTGCACAAAATCCAAAATCACTTCGTCAAACCTCAAAAGAATAAAAATCCCTAAAAAGAAAAAAAGATATAAACAGATTAAGTCATACAGTCTAAACACATCCATGTATACCAATCACCTTCAATCGAAAGGATGAGCTTGGAACAACCCTAAGAACAGAATAGGAAGAATAGTAGGCATTAGTGAACTAAAAATAGAAAGAAACAGGATAGTAGATTTATGTATTGAATGTCATTCCTCGCCCATCCTTTTCATTCACTTATCAACATACACTTTATTCTTTATACAGTAAGGAAAGAAAATATATCAAAAATATGCAAATTGGTCCATGGATCACTCTTCATATGTTTTGAAATTTCTAAAATTTC
>JABUQX010011668.1:5000-10000 GCA_015478945.1 Trachelipus rathkii | reverse complement strand
AGCCTTACAGCACCCTTTATACATATTATTGAGAACTCGTCGC
Organism: Trachelipus rathkii; assembly: GCA_015478945.1. Taxonomy (NCBI): domain Eukaryota; kingdom Metazoa; phylum Arthropoda; class Malacostraca; order Isopoda; family Trachelipodidae; genus Trachelipus; species Trachelipus rathkii. The sequence goes on along the minus strand of JABUQX010011668.1, from coordinate 9,957 downwards.
AGTCAGAAAATCCAACCTAGAGCTTCACGGGACCGCGACGGACCCTCACTATGGCATCTCGTCAATGTGGGGTTCATCCCTTGGCCCAGGTGGGCTACAACCATACCCTCTCACAAAACACCGCCATTAACACCTTGGTGCACCTTTCTTCTCGCGTCGCCAAACTCTTACATTTCTCTCTCCTCCAGGTGTATTCCTTACTGACTCCGTCCACTTTTTCTTCGGTCTCCCAGCCGGTCGATTCCCAGCACATTCACCACTATACATCCGTTTAACCAACCGACTATCATCCGTCCTTTCCACATGACCGAACATCTCAACGTACTTTCATTTATTCTCTCATTTACCCCTTTCTTCACACCACACAACTCACTAATACATTCATTCCTCATTTTATCAATTCTTCTCATGGCTAACACGCCCCTGATTGTCCATCTGAACACAATGTACCTTAGATCTATACCTCTTATTCCAGACTATAATCTCACTACTATACATTAACACAGGTAACAACATATCCTCATGCATGTAAGACCCTAGCCCACTCAAGACTTATTTCCTTTACATTCACCAACAATTTAATTGCACCATCCTGCCATTCTGCAACCCTTTCCTACAACACTCTACATCATCTGTTCCCTTTTCATCCAACATACATCCCAAATAGTTCCTCGTTACTACTCAACATAATCTTCCACACAACTACATCTTCGAAAACAAACTCCTCAAACCTTTAGTTGTCCTTAATATTATTGGTGTCGTTTTTTCTCGTGATCTTAATTACTTCTCTTTGTAAACTTCTAAAAGAGGTTGGGTGGATCTGAGACGCCTTCGTAATTTCTTCAAGCCATCCCATTTGCTTGCTTTTTTGTATGGATGCCGTTCGCCCCCTGTACTGATTATATCTCACACACATCTGCGGTGCTTCCACTCGCACAGTTCTCCTTAAACTATGGCTTCTCTCCTTCTCTTACTAACTCTTTCCAGTCTCTTTCTACCCGTCATCGAATCCCCGCATCACTCTCTTTATACTACCACTATTACAATGGACACAACTCTTCTGAAGCTCTCAGTTCTAGGAGCCTCCATCGAAACGAAACGCATTGCTACAACAACACAGTTTCACTCTTTCTCTGTCCAACTATCAATCGCTATGCTCAATCTTATACGTAATCCACTGGTAAAGTCAGAAACACACTTAATTTATCTATTCCCCCCCCCATCTACCTATGACTTGCACACTTTCAAACGCCGTGTATCGGGGCATGTCGACCTTAGAATTTGAGTTGGCTTGGGAATTATCTTACATAGTATCCTCCGGCCTTCAACTACCAAATAAAACTATAGCTAAAGTACATGCTAACCACACTACAAGCTTTAATAAATTTGTTATAGCCATAACATGAAATTTAACCTTATAACTACTGTAACTAAAAACCCGAAAATTTGGCTTAGTCAAAATATACCATAGGTGGGCACGCTGACGAAAAAAATATCACGATAACCAATAAATCGATAACGAAAACCTCATCATCGATAACTAGCGATAAATTTATCGCCGCTAAGTCGATAACCAATAAATCCTAAATTCCGAACTTGCGATAACGATATTGATATTTTAAATAAAAAATCGAGAAATTAAAATTTTAATTTTATATTGTAAATAAAAAATCTTGGTTAACCTTTCATTTATGGATAATTCCTTTAAATTATTTGATTTTACTACAGGCGTGGTAAGATAAAATAGTTTTATCTTACCCTGTTGTAACTATGTCCCTGAAACTCTCTGACTGTCCACAATCCGCAGCGGCAGCATGTTGTCTACCACAAACTGGACAACCGTCTTGTCGACGGTGGAATGCAGAACGCCACTGCCCTATGCGATGATACCAAAGGTCTCGGCGATGGTCATCTGTCGTTGCTTCTTGATGGTCGACCCGTCGTCTAAGTCTGACTTACCGAACAGGCTCCTGCTGTGACCACTAATCCCAACATTGGCCTTGCAAACTTCGTCAATGTTTTGCCTTGTCACAATGAATTCTGTTCAAGTGGCTCTTCAGGTTTTTCTTGGTGCTCTTGTTCACTTTCGCCTCCGTGATCTTGGGGAGAAAGATCAAGCACTGAAAAATGTAGCTGTCGCCAACTGTCTTGTACTTTACTCACTTATCAAGGAATGACCAGGGTAAAACTAGGTTCATCCTCAGTCAGCTCACCCTCAATAGACTTCGCTGAGTCTTTTCGGCTTGATGCAGGCACATTCTTTGGCTATGCCATCACTGATTCAATAGCTACTCCAAAATAGTAAAGCACTACTGCTGCTGGCTGCACTGCACTACTAAATTATATAAAAGTATTACCTGTTGAGATTTCAGAATAGGGTTAGAACAGGGTTAATTAGAAAATTACACAAGTTTAAGTGTTCAAAAAGCTAATAAACGCGTAAGCCGGGAGGGCGCAAGAGCAACAAACACCTCCCTACCCGACAGCTAGTGAGAGACTGAAGCTGAGCGAACGTACATGCGCATGATACGATTGTTGGTGGCACATGGCTTGCCCCTGTTCTAAACTGGAAGCAAAAAATAAAAATATCGATTATCGCTAGTTTGGAGCAAAAAGTATCGCGATACCGATAAATCGATAACAATTTTATCGGAAAACAGATAACCTGATATCGCGATAACGCCCACCTATGCATTTGATAGATTAAAATTATTCTGCCCCGCTTACGATAAGTGTAACAAAAGAGTATAAAATATTTTATTTTCATTACGGTTTCGAACTGTTGGATGAGCTGATTAAAAAGTTCTTTCTTTTTTTTAATATTACAAAAAAGTGCGTAAACTTTTTTTAAAAATTATTGCAAACGATAAATATCTCATTAGGCAGGAATAAATATGAACCTCCCAGACACAAGACGTGCAATGATAGGTGTGAATGTGTTAACTTTGCACAATGCTATCATAAATTATAAAATATAATAAAGTAAATATTTACTTTATAAGCATATTTTAAGTTTACATCAGCTGAAAATTTAAATAGAAAAAAGAAAGTTGGTATGGATGGAAAAACGATATAATTTGTATTTATATATACAATATATATATATATATAATATATAGATATATATATATATATATATATATATTATAGAAGATTCGGAGCTTTATGAACGCCGAGTTTGGTAAGTAATTATATAAAGAGACTTATATATATAATATAAAACTTCATTAAAGTTAATATTTACCAAGTACCAAATCATTAAGAGTCTTCAAATGTGTAGGAGCGTGAGCTTTCGATCTAACGAGATCCTCCTTCAGACGCATAAAGTTGAAGACTTAAATAGTAATTGAGAAAAGAAAGTTGGGATAGTAAAAAAGTTGTAAAAATATTATATAAAATTACATATTGATTGAATTTGGCTAAATTTTTTTGAAAAAAAGGTGTGGGTTAATTATTTTGTTTAAGTGGGTCGAGAGGCATATCATTTCTCCTTCTGATTTGGTACATGCTGAAGAAAATTTTGATTCATAAGTTTTTCAACAATTTTTCGTTTTTCAGTGATTCTAGTACCTGTAGAATTGGTGTCATGCCATTATGATGTTAATGTTGTATTGAGTAATGTTCTGTGAGGTGAGTGCCCAGTTTGTGAGCAATAGCGAGCAGTATCTCATGTACGTCTACTAATAATATAATCATATCTAATCATATGTTGCAAGCAGTCATCTATATATATATATATATATATCAAACCGCTACTGTGTGATAGCATGATATTGCACAACAGTGTAGATCAGGGTGCTTCGATGAGAATCACCTGTCTTATAGAGAGATGGCTCATGGTATTGGAAACGATGGATTAACGAATAAGAAAGTTAGTTAAAGTAAGATTAAAGTGATTAATATTTATTAGGTGGAGTATGGAATAGCAAATAAGAAAATGAAAGATCCGAGGGGAAGACAAATAAGGTATAAAATTCATTTTTGGCCTGTTGAGTAGAAGTGAGATATTTATTGTGTGTTTGGGGTAAGAGAGTTTAGTAAAAGTGTTAAAAATAGAGTCGAATTCAGTTTGTAGGAAAGGAGGAGAGCAAATCCGTAGGTCTATAAGAAAAAGGGAAGTTAAAACACCTGATTTTACGTTGGTCGTATGAGAAGAAAACCAGTGTATATATAGAGTGAAGTTAAAAGTAGGTTTTCTATAAACACTAATAGAGGAAAATAAGACTGTTATTTAGGTATTTTAACTTCCCTTTTTCTAGAGCCTTTCAAATTTTCTCTCCTTTCCTACAAACTGAATTCGACTATATTTTTAACACTTTCACTAAACTCTCTTACCCCCAAAAACAAAATATCTCACTCTTTGAAATAGAATAATGAAATTTTATAACCCTCCTATCACTCCCCCAACAACACTTTTTTTATCATTATTTACCTTATCCACAGACCCAATCGTTCGTTTGATTTCCTACGCCCATCTAATTGTCAAATGCTAATGATAAGTCGAATAAAAATTAGCTTTGACGTATTTTTTTTCAAACTTTCCTAACTTTCTTCCTGGTTGGCCAAACAATTTAAAATACATTTCTACTTCTCATCTTAAGAACACTGATGATTTTATTCATAAAACACAACATATAACACCTAACAATAACCACAACCTCAGCTTTGACGTCTTTTGACTCACCAAACTCGGCACTCACCCTTCACAGAACATTACTCAATCACAACATTAACATCAATTGCATGACACCAATTCTACAGGTACTAGATCCTACACAACGTAAAAATTTGTTGAATCCATTTGCATACAAAATTTCCCGAACTTTAACAAATTATTTTAGGAGAATATGTTATCGACCCCACTTTAAAACAAAATACTGTTCCGCAACCCGCTTTTTTCAAATAAAAAATTCTATTCTCAATCTATTAATTGCTTTCACCAAATTTTAACAACTTT
>JABUQX010011668.1:0-2500 GCA_015478945.1 Trachelipus rathkii | reverse complement strand
TTAAACATAAACCGAGAATAAACCAAGGGGCATGTTTTGTCTTGAATATGGCTTACAGCTTGGATATATAAATGGGGGGTGAAGTAACAAAAGAAATGTACAAATAAATATCTTTGAAGATGACTTCCACATTTCTCATTTGTTTTGGATTACTTTAAGACAAACTAAAATAAAAATAAAAGGCTCAACTATGAGTACCAGAAGATCTTGAGATGAATAATATCTCCTGGTAAAAAAAAAAAGTTCCGAGAAAAGCATCTTTGATAAGATATACCCATGAATTGACAATGTGGTATAAAGTTAAGTGGGATTAGCTCAGAATTTAACTCATTTATAGAGACGAAAGTCTGAAAAAATTGATAAGCCTTTATTCACATAATACAAATAAATATTAGGCACGATCAATGAGCGGCAAGACTCAATACCCACCAAACCAATAAGTATGAAAGGTAATTTTTTTGTCTATCCAGGGAAAGGTAAAGTGACTCGCTTATATTCAGGTTAAGCTTTGAACCCTCCGGGGTCCATATAAGGACTGTTTCCGTACCTGAATAATTTAATTGTAGGTTTATTTAGTTCAGCCTAATTTCAACCGTCTATCTGGTAAATTTCATATTATACAAATTCGAGGGACTGCCTTACAAAATCGTGTTCAGAACAGTTTCCATTACCAGTCATTCGGGAACGGGTGTAAAGAATTTCGTTGATCTAAAAGAAATACTTGCACTTAAGATAAATATTCTCTTTTTTCTAGGGGGCAATGCATGATTCTACGAGTAAATACACATAAGTAGTGTTCTCATAAAAATGGTACCTCAATTCCAAAGGTGAGAAAATTAGGAAAAAAAAAAATAGCAAGAAATAAAAATGAAAGCAACTAAAACCTTGAAGTACTGCTTACGTATTTACCAGATGCATACGAGTCTGTTCCCCCTATTCTTAATAAGATTTATTACACTATTATATATATATATATATATATATATATATATATATATATATATATATATATATATATATATATATATATATATATATATATATATATATCAAAACCTTAATTTATTAGACATAATTGTAAAAAAAAAAGTTAAAGGTAAAAAATAACGAGAAAAAGAAAAAGGACCAAGACCACATCATCTTTAAGGCAAGGAATCGATTTTCTCCTAAAGTGAAGAGAGGAGGGGGGGTTCTGCATTAAACGATATTATATATATATATATATATATATATATATATATATATATATATAGTGAATATATATATATATATATATATATATATATATATATATATATATATATAAATACTTATAAAAATTTCTTTGGTAAATGAAATGACTAAATTGGGATTTTGAAAATAATAATAATAATAATAATAATAATAATAATAATAATAATAATAAACAAAAAAAATTAACGGTGTAGTAATTTCATATTAATTTCAATTCTTGAACTACTATCACAAAAGATGCAAACATGAATATTTTATGCGAGTGTCCCCGAGCATTCAAATTCGGACGCATCGAGTACGAGGATTGAGGATATGATACACATAACTAATTCGGACGTGCTCAAGGATGCAAAATAGATCGATAAAAATAGTGTATGTATGAATCCTACGCGAGGAAACTTCACAAATTTCTGCTCATTATCTTGAAGAGAAAACCACAACAGCAAGATTTCAACGGTTCCCAGCACTTAAAATATTATCTAGTGAGAAGCCCAGGGATATGTTCCTTTTACGGGGTAGCTACTACAAGGTAGATTAGTTGATATATAAGTAAAAATTTCATTTGATGACTAATATTAAGTACGAAATCACGTTAAAACCCTGTATAACATTTCTTCCTAATAAAAATGGCATTCCGGATATGGGAAGGACAAACTTTGATATTAAAAAATAAAAGGAAAAAAAATCCTTCAAAATGAAACGATAAAAACCAAGTATGGTTGGAAACCTAAAATTGCTATTTCCCTTTTTAGTTTTTATTTCCTTAGGGCTTAGATCTTTTAACAGATGTTTCCTGAAACTAATGCCCCGCTTTTCGGAAACGTTGAGACACTTGAAGCCAAATTCGTCTTCCTCTGAACATGAAAGCGCGCACACAAAGTAGAAGTTATCAAAAAAAAAAAATAAAATAAAAGGGTTTGTATAAGTGATCTGTCACGGATGTGAAATTTTTGACATCCGTGGATGCGGATCTTCAAACTTTTGCCAAATTCACCGACATCGATAATTTGTATGTATTCAGTTTTTAAAAGTTTAAAAGTAAGAAACGCAAGCATGTTAAAATTTAAAATAAAAACGCCTATCTATTTAACGACAAAAAATAAATAAATAAATAAATATAATTAAAAATAAGCAAATAAAAACAAAAATAAGCAAATTTAATAAAACCTCCCAACAATTCCATCAAACGTAAGAAAAAGAGGAGTGTTTTTAACACTTAAAAGGGCATAAATTTAATTATCAATCTTGAAATTGAACGAAGTACAAC